>JAVJAQ010002177.1:0-172037 GCA_032362365.1 Zygogramma bicolorata | reverse complement strand
TTATCCCTGAAGATCAGAAAATAATTGAAGATAGTGGAGTTTACCCCATGTTTATTTTTTCCAATCACTTTCACACTGTAACAATAAGAACGTAGAACTGTGGAACTTTGAAGGAAAATGAGAATCTATTAATCAGTCTCCAATGCATTTCATCAAATCTCTGTAGTGGATATATTCATGACCTCCAACTCGCTGGAACTCCTACACCGAAGTTGAGGAAACTAATCACGATGAATTATGGCACATTATCTATCATTATTCGATGTTTTCTGTTCTGATAAAACACCACTATTGTTCAATCCATCAAATCTTCAAGCGAAACGTAGTAGGTTTTCTGTTTTTTGTTGAGTGACAGAGGAGTTATGAATATGAATCACAACAAGAAACGAAATGTTCTAATGAAGACGAATGTGAAATAAATGACTAGTGAAACGGTAGCACTGAAACAGTAGGTATACAATTCGATCAATATTAATAACTTCGTTCCGTTTATAGCGTAAAAGTCACGTCACTCTCAATCAGATTGATGGTGGGATATGAAATATGTGAAGCAAGTTGAAATATTGTTATTATGGTGTACAGTGGGTATGCTTCAACAATAATAATAGGGGTGGGCACTCTTAAATGTTTTGTGTTCGCTCAAGAATGAAATTTTATATTTTCACTCTGATGCACTGATATACTTCGATACCTATCGAAAACCACTAAAATGCTATTATATGGTATAACGAGTTTTTTAAATAAAGAAATCTAAAAGTGGCTGTGAGTGTCACATTATGTTTGTGACATTTCGTTTTGGAACATATTCACCAGCATAATTTTTTCATGGTTCCAGGAAAGTTTCTTTGTAATATGTCATGCAAATCATCTTCACCAATTGAAAGTCATCAACTGTTGATCCAAAATTAGTGGCAATTAAAGAAAACGTTCGAAAAATAATTCGAATCTAACCTTTCAAAAATTCATACCACAATAATAGTCAACCATAGATTAGACAGTTGTGATTTATTCCTTTATATTCAGAAAATAACAATACTATTGAGAAATTTTTAGTGATTCTTCCATGAAACTCATAAAGCAAACAATTTTGCCATTTGTTTTCAGAGTGAAACTACTAACTAACATGATTCAAATGAGAGAAATGTTCCCATAATTTCAATATTTTGGAGTATAAATTTGAATTTGATCGCGAAGAAACCTATATTCTGGTGAAATATACGTAGAAAATTATAATTCCTGACTGGCAACGATGAGAAGTAGATTGAAATGAATAGAAAATATTCAGACATCAATCGTAAATAGGTCAACGAACTGCTCAACTCAGGTTTTGCTTTTATTTCTATAGTCAAATGTACGAAAAGTTCATTCCTCTCATTCCACAATATATCCAAATTATGTAAATTATATTCATAATATTCGAAGATTCTGTCCTCACATAATTAATTATTCAAATCAGAGTATAATTATGTATTCAACAGTTTTTTCAATTAATTAATAAAATTGCTCTATTAAAAAATTAAGATATACATAATATTTCGAATAAGCTATTGACATATAGGCTGTTGAACTTAGGGAAGTTTATTCTCTGGTAGAAATCGACTATATTTGAGTACACACATTTATATTCTACCGCAAAAAATCATTGAATGAAATCATTTACGTAGACCCTGTGTTACGGAGATTACCATGACCGTGGTAAATGGCGGTGGTATAAAGTAATTTAAAAATTGACAAAAAACATAACATCCTACTTATCCCTGAATTCGTAAAAAATGTGTATTAAGGGTGGAAATGGATTTCAAATCAACAATGGAGAAACAGGTTTCAGATCAATGATATAAAAATTTTTGGTCTCTTCGAACTACATCAAGACCGAATGGTAGTTGTAGAAAATCAAGATGCTTTCTGATCATTATTCTATTTTTGTACCTCTATTTTGTAGATCTATGTTATGTTTTCTACACATTTCATTGTCAGCAAGGTATTTCATTCATTCAGATGAAACAATTATATATACATACACCAAAATGTACACTAAATCGAATATAAGTGTTCAGTTATCTGACTAAGTTGATAACTGATACATTTGGTTTGGATTGTTTGGTTTATATTTTTGTTTTGTTGTATATTTGACTATATGGATATTCACTTGTGGATCTTTGGGGGGGGCGGGACTGACAGCAATGTAGCTACAATACTATCAAAATCGTCTATTCCTCATTGGAGGTGCTGCTCTGTTGTATATTATGTGGGTCAGAAAATGCCTTAGGTACTATTGAAATTTGTTATAACCATATTCAATTATTTCAATCAACGTCATCTTATATGTAGGTAATCTTTTATTTCAAAGAATGAATTATATCGACTTATTATATTTTCATTCGTTTTCAAGCTGTCTTTTCTTCGATTCTTTGATTTTGGTGTTTCCAATAGCTAAAGATGACCGTCTGTGTCAATTCTGAACCTTCACTGGTACATGAATATTCATTACAGCTGCAATTGGGTATATCATTTCATTGCTATTATAAAAACCTCGCACGTTCCTTGACGTAAATGAGTGACGTTGTGCACATTAGGCATATTTCACCTTCATTATGCAGAACACACAAAAAAGAGGAAAGTGGTTCTTGTGAAATGTGAGAAATATTGTCCAGTGAACAATGTTCACGTCATTTCTGCTTTATATCTTGTGGCCGTTTGATCTTTCATACTATTTTTGATGTATTTCACCAATCACCTACATATACCCAAATTCGAAAAAACGAGCTCTCAATTTTCTTCGTGCTGATACATAATACTCCAGTAAAAGAAGTATAAACTGGCTGGACTAATTCGAGACCAATTGCAGATACTTGGAGTTACTTGAATGTTGTTGAGAAAGGTTCCCAGTATCCGAGTAAACAACTTCCGTTACTGGGAAAAAGCGCGGGGGTGAGGGGGTGGAACTCGGTAAGGGGGGTTAAAAAAATTAATGAAACTAATCGATAAATTATTATTTTTTCAAATAAAAACACTGGTTGCAATTTTTCATAAAAATGCACCCCTTTCGAGTAATAGCGCAAGGAAAAGTGTGTTTTCTGCAAAAAAATTTAAAAGTTTTTAATGTTTTTTAAATTTACTGAAAATCTGTTGGTATTACAAAAAAAATTATATATTACATATATGAAGTATTTCAGTTGACGAATAAAGTGGTTTTTGTTTCGTTTTTTTACGATTAATATTAAAGGAGATATGACATGGCAAAAATGGTTGCTTGACGAAAAATGAAGAAACCGGATCGTTCTGGCGTAAATATCTCGAAAAATATAACTTTTAAAAGAAAAATGATTCTTATCATTTTGTAAGATGACAAAATCGGGAAGATTTCGAGACCAACCAGAATTGTTTAAAATAAGAAGAAAAAAAGTTATGGACAAAGTAATATTTTTTCAAATATTTTTAATGCCAATTTTTTTGCGCCATATGGGCTAAGGTGCTTGGAAAAAAAATCCTTTGGTGAAAAGTCAGAACACTTCGTCCTAAATATGTCCAGCCATTTTTGGCCCTATCGGGTAATTATTGTTTATGTTTTGGCCTGCTAAAGTTGGGTGAAATCGTGCATTTTTTTAAATATTTTCAGTTTTTGGCCAGCAGCGTGAACATTATTTATTTTAAACAGCCAAATTTTCCAGCATTCATTTCAGGATAGTTTTACTTCAATTTTCTGGTATAATTTTTTATCTGTAAGCAAATTATTCCGTTTAAAATTGCCTATTTTATGTTTATAACGGTAAATGCTCTTTTTGTCGGGCGGAATAAAAAAAATTGGCCCATCCAATTCAAATGTTGCATGTGACATGAAATTTCGGCGACAACCTTAGCTTTGAAATGGTTTCTAGTACATCTCGTTATCATTAGCCTAAATAAAAGTTCTGGCCAAAAAACCTTTTTTTTCCATCAATCACATACAATTTTTATAGTTAATCCATTGGGACCCTCTATTTATAAGTTTTATGGACATTTTGGAGCTTTGCCCAGTAACCAAACTTGTTTACACGGATACTTGACACCTTTTTTGACAAATTTCAAAAAATTTCAAGTTGATCTGAGTGGTCTCGAATTAGTCCTTCATTTTACTAAAAAATTTACTTCCTTTACTCGAGTATAACAACCAAAACTGTATTGATGTTTGCTAAAATATTATTTCTGACCGGAAGCATAGACTCAATCATAATTTGAGCTAAGAGACACGACCAAGTTGCACTCAAATTGCAATCATGCTAATTGAGTGAGCTGAATGAAAGTTTCAAAAAAGTTGGGAAAACTATTTTTCGCAAATCGGAAATTTTGGCATTCCAAACATAAATGATTAAAAACCGTTCCCATAGCAGTCCGCGTAAGTTCATTACAAATTTCAAAGCACCGTCTATATGTGAATGAAACTATTCGCGATTTTTCAGAAACTAATTAATATCAGGAAATCAGTATGTTTACCTCGTAGAAGGAGCCATATTCTTGAACTATATGTTGCTAAGTCTTGGCTTGCGCCTCGACTTAGCAATCTTCACAGTTGTCCAGGTTTGTAAGGCTTTGCCTACCTGGTAAACAATAGACTACGGTAAAATTCCGTTAATCGGGCTTCGCCTCGAAAATAAAGAATTTTTGGTGAAACTTAGGTATTTTGGCCTTCTGAACGAATAATTGAAATGAAATTTTTGGGGCTCTCAACTCGTTTCGGAGATACGCCCCCCCAAAGACAGGAAATCGGGGTTTGACGCCTATGTTCGTTTCTCAGCCAATTCCGCTAGAAATTCCTCCTTCTTTCTATCATCACAATATACACATTCTATATCACCTCCTTCATCATTTTCCAACCGATTTATACGCATTTTTCACTATAAAACTCTAAAATTTAAATCCTCATAGGAATTCGAGGTGAGCAAAACAGTAGAACGCGCATCGGTTGGAAAATGATGAAGAAGGTGATATAAAATGTGTATATTGTGCTGATAGAAAGAAGGAGAAATTTCGAGCGGAATTGGCTGAGAAACAAACATAGGCGCAAAACACCGATTTCTTGCCTTTGGGGGGCCGTATCTCCGAAATGAGTTGGGAGCCCCAACAATTTCATTTGAATTATTTGTTCAGGAGGCCAAAATACGTAAGTTCCACCAATTTTTAATTATTGAGGCGGAGCCCGATGAACGGAATATTACCTAGACTACTTTAGCGAATATTAAACAGTACTCACCAGGTAGAGTGTCAGCATTGGAACTAAATAGGACACACAGCCCTGTCTCGTAGTTGACAGATTGACAGGACTCATTGCCTTGGCACGTTTCCAGGCAATCCGTCAGCATGAGAGTTCCGGGTATCGAGTCGATAACATTTCCAGGCGCCGAAAAAACATTCCCGGTTATCAGTTCGAAACCTATCATCTCAGGATCGCAGTCATCTAATGGCGACGGAGGGGGGCCGGGAACATGCTCAGGGGCTTCTACGATTTCGGTATCGTCCTGCCCATTCGAGTAGCATATCGATAGTGATATAAACAGAAACAGTTGCAGCCAAGACATTTCGCGTCAGTGATACCTGAAACGAAGAGAATGTTTCAAAAACTTGGAATCATTTCAGTTAAAAAGTATGAAGTTTTGGAAATAAATCGGCATCTTTTCTGAAATACCTTCATGTAACGGTAGTTAAGAATGAATTTTCATAATCATTTCAATAACAAATAACTTGGTAAATTGAATGACGTGATAGTGTTATTGTTATGGATCAAATATATCTCCACTATCAATGCATACATAGTTAAGGATTCTTACATAACCACAAATACACCAAGTCTAAAGATGAAATTGAATAACTCATGCGATCCTCCAAAATTCATATCTTCATGTTCTTCCAAAAGTAGATCACACCAGAAAGCCTTCAAAAATCAGTGTCCAGGAGAAGTAGGTACGATATCCTCAGACCTACAGTTGTACCAGTTGAAATGGTGAATTCATTTCAAGTCATGACACAAAGTAATACTTCTGAAAATATTGAGACATGTGGCGGAAGCCTATCCGAACATATATATATATATATATATATATATATATATATATATATATATATATATATATATATATATATATATATATATATATATATATATATATATATATATATATATTGTAAAATTAAAGCATTTTAATAGTGATAAAGATCATCTTATATTAGATACATATATACTTCTTGGGGATGCAGTCAGGATCAGATGGCCACAAGAAGTATATCACTTCTTACCAAGTTCAGTCAAGATACTAGATATATATATATATATATATATATATATATATATATATATATATATATATATATATATAAAGAAGGGTAGTCTCTTGACTGGACTAGTTGAAAAATTTGGAAAATCCTCATGCAACGAAAATTGACCTTGGGGTTGCAGTCATAAATTGAGTTTGGCCTGATATAGTGAAACTCTTCCTTAAATTGTCGAGCTTTCGAAAAACTTTATTTTCTTTTTCAAGACATCTGAAAAACAGTGTTTATTGTTACATATAACACACAAACATGTTAAAAATTTAACTTACTAATGTGAGATTAGGTATAAAACAGCAGATGAAAAATCCTTGTACATCACAAACAGAAAAAACATTACTTATCAGAAACATTCACAAAAAACTGGAAAACATATCTCCGAAAATATCACTATGATGAAATGGCACCATTCATCCATATTACATTAAAGTGCACGAATTTGTACATGTGCAAATGATTACCAGAACAATTTGGAAAAAAAAATATTTTTCTTTCATTTTACATCTCAACGCTAGCGACTTGTTGCGTGAACAGAGCACATGGCCCAGTGCGAGCACAGAGCATGAAACTGCAAGGAAAACAGCACACAACAGAACCAAGTGATGGTTGACAACGTCTTGTCACCTGTCAATAGCTCCACTATTCCGTGTCCAAACCAGAGCATGTGTTCCATTCTCAGGGTCGGAGTTTATTGACTGAGTTACAAAAGGAAAAAAGTATTTTCAGTTTAAATTTGGACTGAGTTGTTTTTGATGATCAAAATTCAAAATGTAATTGTAAATAATACTGAGGTTAGCTATATCAGACCTCTTATTCATCGGATTTTGTTGTTTATTGATATAAACCATCTCCAGAAAGTTTTTTTTATTGTAATTATTTTCAACTGCTAAAATTGTGGGGTTGCCAAAGTTAATGATATGATGTGTGTTGATATTATGTTCAGCCAAAGCACAACTATTTTTTTAAGGTTACAGCCACTCTTGTGGGACGTGTATATATATATATATATATATATATATATATATATATATATATATATATATATATATATATAATGTATATTAGAATTTATGTTTAACTATTTGATTTTTTACTTATTTTTATATTGATTCAATTCTAATATGATTTTATTGTACTTTCAGTAACATACCATTCGCCGAAACAAAAATCTGTTCCTCATGCTAGTCCGGATAATTCAAATCGCGGTACCAAACAGTGCAATTTCCAAACGAAAGTAAGACCGCCAGAACCGATACCCCATCTCAAATATCATTTTCCCACAGGAGGGTCCAAGCGAAAGAAGATAGCGTGCAATGGTTCAATCGTAGGATCAAATAACGACCAAATGGAAGCCTCGTGATGGAAGATTACGAAAGTCATTGATTACCACCGCGAACAGATCTAGGTAAGTCATCCGAATCGTTTTCAGAATCGCTAAAATGGTTGGACGGAACATCACGATGGCATTACCGAAGGCGAATTATGAAGATTTCCAATGGTAATCAAGTAGCTAAATGGCTACTTCCTAATCGAATTCATGCGGCAAGAGTATCATTCGCCTAAGAGGCGAAGGTTAAACTCGGTTCAAATGGAGCAGAAAAATTCGAAAAACATGCGAAACATCCGACGATAAACTCTAGACTGAGTTCAAGTTCGAGCTATCCATTCGAAATATTGAATTTTCAGTATATATATATATATATATATATATATATATATATATATATATATAATATATGTGTTCGGATAGGTTTCCGCGGTCAGTTGTGTGTTGTTGTTGAGTTCGGGTTGAACCGCGTCTGGAGTTTTGTTCTCGACGTTTCGGCTCCGATTTTGGAGTCATTTTCAAGAGGTGAATGTGACTTCACGCTGAGGTCTCAATCTGCCTACTCCTCAGGTGTTGTCACAGGGGGCAAAGTGTTTGTGACTTGACGCCGGGGCCTCAATCTGCCTACTCCCCAGGTCTCGTCACGAGTTCTTTCTAAGGTCTCAATCTGCCTACTCCTTAGATCGAACTGAGGTATCGAGGGATGTTGGGTAGGATTTATAGCAGCGGGTGCTACTAAAGGACCGTCGGATGTCTTGGTGGGGACTGGGCATCTGGAAATTAGGGGTTTCCATGCAGTTGGAAGTCTCTGGCCGTCGTCACGTTTATTACACACAAACCGATACCTTAACGCAAACTCCCACCATCATCCAG
Organism: Zygogramma bicolorata; assembly: GCA_032362365.1. Taxonomy (NCBI): domain Eukaryota; kingdom Metazoa; phylum Arthropoda; class Insecta; order Coleoptera; family Chrysomelidae; genus Zygogramma; species Zygogramma bicolorata. Next base: position 163,534 of record JAVJAQ010002177.1, on the reverse strand, counting down.
CACAAACCAATTCCGTTGTGAATTCCCTCATCCACAGATCCATCAACCTCACAGACCTCCATAACAAACCACAGGAACTAGCCCAACTCAAATCAGCCCTTCTTCAAAATGGATTCACAGACCATCAAATTGACAGATCCATCCACCGCCATCAAACTTCTCATTCCATTCCCAGAGACCCAACAGACAACAACGTTCCCCACAAAGCTTTTCTTCCCTATATTAAAGGTGTTACTGACAAAATCAGCCGAATTCTCAAAAAACAGGACATAAAAACGATATTTACAGCCAGCAACAAAATCTCCACATTCCTCCGCTCCCCCAAGGACAAAATTGTCAACGAATCACAGGGTATATATGAAATACCATGTTCCGATTGCCACAGAACATATGTAGGCCAGACCAACAGACGTGTGACAAGTAGAGTATACGAACATCAACTTGCTGTCCGAAAATCAGACCCATCTTCAGCTCTGTCCAAACATCATCAAGAGACAGGACACAATATAGACTTTGCGAACACTAAGACCATCGCCACAGCAAAAACACTACAAGCTCGTATAATTCGCGAGGCCATCGAAATCGAGAAGCGACCTTCCTGCTTAAATAAACGTGACGACGGCCAGAGACTTCCAACTGCATGGAAACCCCTAATTTCCAGATGCCCAGTCCCCACCAAGACATCCGACGGTCCTTTAGTAGCACCCGCTGCTATAAATCCTACCCAACATCCCTCGATACCTCAGTTCGATCTAAGGAGTAGGCAGATTGAGACCTTAGAAAGAACTCGTGACGAGACCTGGGGAGTAGGCAGATTGAGGCCCCGGCGTCAAGTCACAAACCCTTGCCCCCCTGTGACAACACCTGAGGAGTAGGCAGATTGAGACCTCAGCGTGAAGTCACATTCACCTCTTGAAAATGGCTCCAAAATCGGAGCCGAAACGTCGAGAACAAAACTCCAGACGCGGTTCAACCCGAACTCAACAACAACACAATATATATATATATATATATATATATATATATATATATATATATATATATTATATATATATATATATATATATATAAATATATAAATATATATATATATATATATATATATATATATATATATATATATATATATATTGTGTTTTCGGGTTTCATTCCGTGTTCTGTGGTGTTGATCCTCTGAAGGATAATCGTCACAACGTTTCGGCAAAGTCTCATTTGCCATCTTCTAGGTGATGATTGAGTTTCGACCTCCGAACTCGATCATCACCTAGAAGATGGCGAATGAGACTTTGCCGAAACGTTGTGACAATTATCCTTCAGAGGATCAAAACCACAGAACACGGAATGAAACCCGAAAACACAATTCATCATACTTCGTCCGTGGGAATCTTCATGCTAACATATATATATATATATATATATATATATATATATATATATATATATATATATATATATATATATATACATCACAGGGTGTTATTTAAGTACGTGGCCAAAGGTGAAGGGGCGATTCTTTGGGTAATTCTCGTAATTCGTTTTCAAGATATAGGGTGTCAAATAAAAAAAAAAATTGAAGTGATTTTTATGTTTTTTTTCTTCTCATATACAGAGCAAGTTACAAGAAAAAAGGTAAAGATGAACAAGTTGTACTTTCAGTAGCTCAATGCGACAAGAAAAATACAAAGCTTGCAAGAACTCAGTGGCTCCCATTTTTTAGTCGAAAATATTGGTTAAGCTACCTTCTGGGACGTCACTGGACATAATGATTCTAATCTAGTTATGGTCACACCCGGCCCCTCAATATCCGAAATACCACCGACAAATTTCGAGAAAATCAACCTGAGAATATTGAGATATTCAGGAAAAAACGTTTTTTTTTTATTTTGACACCCAATATCTTCGAAACGAAGCATTACCGGATCTGTTTTTATATGAACTTTTTGCTTTGGAATCACTGAAACAACGGATAAAGTGAAACCATGTATTTTTTCTGTTTTGATAATTCGAAATGATGATAGTAAAATCAAATCGAAAAGATTATGGGCTTTATATTTCCATTTACCTCTTTCCATTCATTGTTATCGATTGTTTCGTATCTCTTATCTCCAGAAGGTTATAACATCTACAAAGAAGGGAAAAATATAATAGAACCGTCAGTTTCCGACTTATTTTTGAAATACTCGATTGATCAACATATGAGTTTCCATTATTCTTTCGATTATTTTTGAAGAATTTGCTACATTGGGTGCCTCATTTCAGGAATCAATATGTTCTTGCCGATCCATCATTTGGGAAAATATGTTTTCAATAGACCATGACTCAACATGCGTGTAATGATTGATGGCCACGATCAGAGAGAAATGCTGTATAATTATTTCTCAAGTTGAAATTTCAATAGTTCTCAACATGTTCTATACATAAATGGATTACACAATCCAGTAGCAAATACAGTGCCTGCGATTTTTCTGTTATGTTTAGGTAGTTTTTGAGCGCAGAATCCAAAAAAGTAAATAAAGTCATTATCTTCATAACATATAGACATGAAAAAGCAGAAAAAAAAATTCCCCATCTCTTTTACGATAAATGGTAACATTAGCCCCTCGATAAAGTAATTTTTTTTCATTCGATTTAGAGGCAGGTAATACATCAAAATCCTTGGAGAGGTTCAGGTCTCTAATAAAATCATTCAATTCTTGTTGGTTGAAGCGTTGGGGTTTGCTGTATCTGCTTCAATATCACTTCTTTTTTCTAATTGCAAATCCTGAACTTCATCAGACGTTGATGTATCTTGGTCATCTTCTGATAGTGTAGGTAGACTGCTGAATATTGAAATGGGTATTTCTTCAGAATGAGGTACAGGACTTCTTGCTGAGTCTATATCAGGATATGTCTTTTTATGTCTTTTTTTTCGATTGATACCCTCGATATTCACGATACAAAAATAACAACCATCGTGAGGTTCTTTGGTTCTCTCCGAACCATTACTCCAAATTTTAGGGACGTCCTCTTTCCAATGGACCATTGCCGCCAAATGTTCAACGCATTATTTACCATACCAAATGTGGAGCCCACGATTTATCTCTCAAGTGGACGCTAAAATAGGCCAGATATGCTCTCTTCACAAAGGCAGAAACAGGTTTGCTACTTTCTTTGAAAGTGTATCCACCACATATATAACAAAACATTTCTGGTTGATTTAAACAACTTCGACTCGTGGATGCCATGTCTTTGATTCAATATTCGGAAAACGTACACAAAATAATAAAACATCAAAATGGTTAAGGCTTTCGCGGCCGAGGTTATTAGTATAACTACTTTTCTTCAGGTTTGAATCCCTTCGTTCTTTGGAATTCCTTTCTAACGTTTCGCTAGCGCGAGTGGCCAGCTTCTTCAGAGGCTCACTCATTTGTGATGACTAAAATGGAAATGAGTAAGCCTCTGAAGAAGCTGGCCACTCGCGCTACCGAAACGTTAGGAAGAAATTCCAAATAACGACGGCCTTCAAGCCCGAAAAAAAGTAGTTATACTAATAAAACATCTTTACCCACAAATGCTCGAAAGTGATCTTTAAGGGTAAAAATATAGGGAAGATCGGTTTTTACAATCATGGGCAATAAGAAGTACCTAAAAATGGGGTAATTACATGCCAATTTTAGGTGAGAAATTTTCGTTTCGACCTGCAAAGATATTATTTGTTCATTATTTCTACTTGTTATCAGAGCTGAAATTGATTGGCCCGTATCTGAAGAACTACAGCTGTTACGAGAAAATGCCAGACATTTTTTAAGTCTGCACATCAAAAACATTCAGAATCAGTTTATAAATCACCGGCGCCAAAAAAATAATATTATTTCGTTGCGTTGTGTTTTTCGAAAGTGTTGAGTGATTTTCACAAAGCTCTTCTTCGAAAAAACTATTCACTTACACGTTTCATTGCAATTTCATAGAAAACGTACCGACTACCGGGGTTTTGTTGTCCTCGGAGCACGATTAATCATGCTGTTAGAAATCACGAACTCTCTTTGTTGAAAGCTTGATAGCACTATTATTGTGAGTGAGCTAAATCTGATCGCGTGTCTTTTTTTTGATTGCACGGATCTGAAGTGTTGAACGGGAACTATCACCACGAAATCTTAAATGTGTTCGACATGCTACGCATACCTAAATTAAGCCGTTAAATTGGAGTATCAAATGGCTTCTGCCAATGGTTCAGTGAATCTATTATGAAATTGATTCGAGACGCAGAATTTATCCGATGAAGTGGAAAGCATTGATATATGATTATTATCATTTTGATTTGAATATGTGCTCCGATTCAGTCCAACGATTGGCTCATTAACTGAAAATGTATTCGAATGAGTACTTTTTGTGAATTCATTCCAGTGTATGTAAAATCTGTAATATTCTGTTTCCATTATGTTCCACGACGTTAATCAGTTAAGGATAAACTTCGACAGGACCAAAAAATGATCTTTACTTCTTAACAATTGTTGATAAGTTTCACAAAATAAGGGAATGGCATCAACCATTGGTAAACCTTCCAGTGAAAACCAGCTGAAATTGATGAGACATAGTAATTTTTCTCATATGCAGATTCACACGAAAATGAAGCCCTGTAATGTTCAAAGAACACCACGTGAATCAAGGGACAAAAGAATCAACATTCACTTTGAATTTTTGAAGTTTGTAAGCCTCAGGAAAAACCTCTTTCGGCATGGAGTTCCAAAGCTCATCTGTTCTATTGAAAAAAGATTCCTGAGCAAGAGAGGTTCGACAGGTCTCCAAATTCACAACAAAGGGGTGGGAATTCTATACTCGTCGATTCATCCATGTACACATTGCTAAGGGTGGAACGATTGATAACAACTCTGAAGAGCACCGACCGTGAAGGTATCTATAAAAGAGAGACAAGTCTGCGACCCTTCTACGATGTTCCAATGAAGTGAGCGAGTATGTGAGCGTAGAATGGATTGCCTTTCTGTGAATAGAATCCAGAAAACTCAATGAATGTTTTGGTGCCGAACTCCAAACATGAGAACTATATTCCAAGACAGGTCGTATCTGAGCCTTGCAGATTATTGGAAGCCGAAGAAAAGTGAAGTATTTCTTCGCACAATATATACACCCAAGTTTCTGGGATGCAACTTCAGCGATCGATCTCACATGGTTTTCCCATGAGAGATCATCACTGATCGTAATTCCTAGCATCGAGATAATTGATTTCGTAGAAATAGTTAATCCTGTCATCTGAATACTAGATGATGATAGATCGGCTTTCCTTGAGAAGAGACACTACTGGGTTTTCCTATCATTGAATTCCACCAAGTTCATGTTACCCTGTTCCATTATTTATGCCAAGTCATCGTTAATTTTATTGACGTGAATGTTTCTTTGGATTTTCGTTTTCTGACTTGGTGTGGGGACTCTGGAAGAGAAACTAGTTTGAAAAGTACTGTCGTCCGCAGAAGTATGTACTGGACAAGATGTTTTCTTGAGCAAATCATTGATATGAAGCAGAAACAAATTGGGCGTTAGAACTGAATCCCGTGGAACACCTGCATTTATTGGGAGAATATCAGTTGATACCCCATCAACAATCACATACAGAGGATTATCAGACGAGGAACACTTCAACAGTACAAACGAACTCAATAACCGAAAAAACATGTTATATTTGCTATCATGATGACTCCGTTTGTGTGAATGTACTTGACAATGCTCCTTGTTGGATGGTATGTAGTGTATATCGATAAAATATGAAGAGGAATTTGAAAAAAATTGTGGATCGGAATTTCTACTGCTAGTATTTACAATCGACACAGTTACAAACAATCATAACAATAAATTGTCGTTATTACGTCGATAAAAGAAATTGGCTTCGGACTTGCATTCATTTTAATCGAGATCTCAGCAGTTGATGTTCGATGGAGAGTTCAGTTTACTGATAGCTGTACCCATAAACTGAATATTAAATATTTTTTGCAATAATATTATATGGAAGGAATATATGTGGACTCGTTAACATATATCTTTTGATGGATCTTTATGATGGATAAACCGCCAAAATACTGTTAGGAATTATGCTGATCTATTTGTTTTCAGGCAATGTGAACAAATTGAATTTTTTATATTAGCTTCAGCGAATTCATAGATCTCAATCTAAATATAGAGACTCATGAATATTTCATAATAAAAACGTGATAAAATTCCTAAACTGATAATTATAGTATATTTTACACTGAGAATCAATAGGAATGTGATGAATGAAATGCAGAATATAGTTCGGGAATTGAAATGTCGAATCGTTTTCACAAAGTTAAATTACTTTCGCTTACCATGCGGTAAAATTGTTGATATTCAACTTTCAATTACTTTCTGTTTGTTTCGGTAGAGGTAGATTTACTGCCATTTGCACCGCTTAGTCTCGAGTGTAACACTTTCAATCAAACGAAATCTACTTTCAATCAAGATTTCCTTAGTTGTACTCTCAACAAATTTTGGTTTCGTTGGATATCCCAAAATTGTGAAAGTTGATTAATAAATTAAGTTACCCCAAACACTGTACCTGGAGAAAAACTCGAAATCTTTTCAATCTGATAGAACTTGTTCATGTCAGGTTCACAAAGTACTCATCAGTCAACGAAATATGTCGGTCAAGTATAGTGATTGATAAACCGGCTTTCAGGGCACTAAATTGACGTGAACGGTGGACGTATATGACAGCTGACGAAAAACAGGGGAAAATGTCGATTCAGATCACAATATGATTGATCAAAGCATTGAGCACTATCGGGAGATATATCAAGAAACAAACAATTATTTCGAAGGGGCTGGGATCCTCAGGCATATTTGTAATTTGTCATATCGGAATTACTTCCACCACGAACCGTATTGAGTTTGTACGGAACGTGATGAAACTTGATATTGGAAACATAGTATCATGTAAGGTCATTTGTCGCCTGTCGCATTCGCCTGATCGAGCAATCCAATGGTATTGTATTCACCACGGACTTCCGAGATCATGGGCAGGACTGTAACTGAATGTTGTGGACCCAGACTAGACTTGTACACACTGGGATTTGATCTATAATACCTACGTTTGATTCGAGTGGAATGGAATGATTTGGTGTTCGGATTTGAAATGCTAATTATGAGTTATGGAGTAAATGAGAGTATAATTGGAATCAAATACAGTGCTATTCCTCAATGTCGTCCCCCATTTCATTTTTTGAACGAGTCAATTCAAAACATTGAAACTTTGGATAATTAAATTAATGCATAAATACTATATTTTGGGGTGAAATTGACACATAAAAATTCCAAGTTGGAAACTGGAGGAACAAAATTAAATAGAAAGGGAGGTCTTGTGATACATCACTTCGAAGCTCCTTACGATTACTCTACAGTCAATACCTCGACCTACTACAAAATGGCGGAAAATTTAATAATTGAATACATCGACGTTTAACTTCATACCTTTGAGGAAATAAGCTGAGTTCAGTCCAGAAGATGCTCGAAATGGTTGCCTTAAACGTCTTGACATAGGAACAGCCTATCCGATATTTCTCGTCGAACATTTTCGAATACAGCAACGTCGATATTTCTACAAATATTCGTCATTCTCTGCCGTACATTCAATATTGAAGCAGGTTCAGTTTCGTACACCTTTTGCTTCAAATAGCTCCATAAAAAAAGTCTAGAGGTGTCAAATCTGGCAAGCGGGCTGTCCATTCCGTAGGACCTCGATGGCCAATCCAACAACCACGGAAAGTATTATCCTAATAGTTCCCTACTTTTGGTAATGTGGTAGTGCACCATCTTGTTGAAACAATAATATCCACATCAAATTCATTAGGATTCCAGTATATTCAGATACAGTTTTACTGTTGAATTTTGTTCAAATGACTATTTTGGAGATAGTTCACCTGTCTACTTGCAAAATCGAAAACTTAATGAGAATATTTGAACTGAATAATGATGTTTGTTGTCGTACTGTCATTTTTGTCTTCTTTCAGGAACAAAAAATAACCTAGCAAATCTTGTCGGGTTTTTGGGGATTGCCATATGGGAGAAAAAAACGAATATTTCTAGAAATATCGATATTAACGTGTTTTTGTATTTAGTAATCATTAAATGTTCCGCCATTTTGTAGTAGGTGAAGATATTGATCCCATATTCTAGGGTTGCAAAGTATTCGTCAGGAGCTTCGAAATGATTTATCATAAGACTCCCTTTCCATTTAATTGTTTTTCCAGATGTCGCCATCATGAAATTTTCATCGTCCACTCAACTCTAAAATATAGTATTTATGTATCAATTTCATCATCCCAAGTTTCGATTTTTTGAGCTAACTCGTTCAAAAATGAAAAGGGGAGACATAAAAGAAAAGCACTATATGATATATATCAGGAGTGAATACAAGCACAATGAAAACCCTTTATTCAATTTCATCTTTTCATGGCAGAAAATAGGAATAGTGTTTCAAATATTTTCATATTTCTGCTTGATTATAACAATATATGTAGACGTAAAAAGTTTCAGGAATAGATCAGATCATTAAAGAATGATATGAATAAGGAATGATGGAAATTATTTGTGCGTACGTTTATTGATTCTTAATTCATAGTCCCGTCATACGTCAGTTGAAACACATTGATGTTTCAAAAAATAATTTGAGCATTATTTATATCTATATTTATAATGTTATCTCAGCCGATGACATAGTGTTCATGGATTTTATTTCAGAACGAAAGGATATAGGATTCATTTTCTCAGTAATACCGAACATATGGACTGGATTGATCAAAGGCCACTTGAAAAAAAAGGTCATTTCCAACCTCGAACTCACTGGGTCACTCAGGCTCACAGAAGGCGATGTGAAAATCGCCTCGAGAACCGTACACGCAAGAAATATGACAGGATATAAAATATAACTTAGTAATTCACTTGACTGGAATCACGCAAAAAATCTCGAGCGATACAGATTTTTATCACATAAAATTATCTCATTAACTGGTCCAATTAAAATAGTTCTTGTGCTAGGAACGAAAAACATTCTGAATAATTGCAAGGAAATTGAATTTTTTTAAGGTGCTTCAATCTTAATAGAAAGAAAACAAGCCTTGTAGTTGCTTATGTCTGCGAATATTCGGAGTGGGCTGCTTAAATGAATATATTTGTTTTTTACCAAATGAAATGTGATTGTATTCTATTCACGATTAAAAAGACGAAGCTCGTTTTAGTGAAAACACTTTCGTAGGTTTGTCAGAATTCATCACGAATTTGATTTTGATATCTGATTCATTTCTCCAGGTGACGATAACATTTCATACCGTGAGATCAGTCTTATATCAGTCTTATTCCATGATCTGAATAATGAAATCGAAAAAATTTATTCCATGGAGACAGTAATGGGATGAACCTAGTGATTGGATATCTATTTCATAAGTAGTATTAAAAAAAATCAATTCAGTTCAAGTGCTCAAAAAATTGCCTGTTAGCTTTTTTTCTCCGTTATATATCCATCATTGAGATTGAAGTAAAGCGATTTATCACATAATGGAATTTCAGGAGATACCATAAATGAATCGGGGATGGAAAGTTCAATGTTAGCCAACATGCTTCAAGGAATATGGAAATATTATTCTTATTTCTTCTTTATTAATTGATGGCCAGTAACATGAATAGAGTACCCCTTTTTGAAATGATAAGTAACAGAGACAGATATCAATAATAAAGTGAATTTGAGTCTCGTTTAAATATTGTATTGAATTGAGGCAAAGTTTTTATTGTACCAAATATATAAAGACAGATCAAAGGCAATAAGTGTAACTTGTTCCTGGCTCTCCACGTTATGAATATCGTTGAAATCATGATTGGTTGATCAATATCAAATGATCCGTCATCATCATGATTTTATTTGATTAAATGCTTGTATTTTTCCAGCTGTAATCATCAAAAGATTCTATTCTATCCTATTGAAAAGGCTCAATTGTTAGGATAAGAGTGGTTTTATTTTCATTACTAAGTATTGTTGTGTGAAGAAACCTGCATATACAGTGAACATCCTGTATCAACATTGAGTGTCGATAAGAAAAATCAGATCAAAGTGAAGATGCGAGTATTGCAGACTCAATTCATTCAACAGAACCATCACAGAAAAAACGTGCTGGTAGGCATAGATTCTTGTAGGCTGGGGCATTTTCAAAACGAAAGTCAGTATTGATACTATTTTGAGAAAAAAATGAACCCAATGATGAAGAGGCTTATTCTATAGGCACATCGTGTGTCTCCATCAATTACATTATTTTTATTACATTAATCTGATTTATAATTGGAAAAGATTTAGTATTGGGTGACGAGGTTTTCGGTTATAATTGCACGAGTGCATGAAAATTCCCGATAATTTTGCAAGAAAGCGTGATATCTAAAAATTGCGAGTTCATTTTCATATCCCAGTCCGAAGGACGAGGGCTCTTTTACAAAATATGAAAATAACCGAATGCAATTTGTATAAGATATCACGTTTGAATGCAAAATTATCTGGTCATTTTTATGCAAAAATGTAATTCATTGGAATATTTCACGAATGAAGAAATTCTCAAGGAAATGTTATTTTTTGTTCATTTATACTTTCCTCTATAGATTGTATGGAGCACTCACCAAAACGCGAAATGTTTTTATATTTTTGAAGTCTATCTGACATTCATTTGTGTTGTTTACTGACGTCTAGCGATACGGTTTCAAATGTGTTGTTATGGTGACTTGATACAATGCAATTACCGCTGTAAGTTTTCGATAATTGCATTGCTCTTATGGGACATTTTATATATGAGGGAAATATTCTGTGTCACAATCGCTAGTTTCTGCATTACAATTGAAAAAATCTGAATTATAATTGATATCATCTGATTCAGAGTTAAATTATAGTAGGCTCATCTGATATTTCCGGAAATACAATTCACCAATCTGATTTATAATCGAAAAATATTTAGTAATGGGTGACGAAATTTCCATTGAAATTTGAGAAACACTCCGAAAGAGCAATATTATTCAAAAACAAAAACATAATGTTTGATTGAAATCTAGTGCTCGTACTATTTTGGGAAATATCAGAATGATTCCTGAAGAGGGCCAAATTTACGTTTAGTATTGATTGAATTGAACGGTTCAAAAGTATCACACTAACTCGTAATTTTGAAATATGCGAGATAAATACTTTCAAGGCCTTATCTTTTATAGAAATCTTTATCCGGAATCATTGATTTACTTGTTATCATTTATTGTAGTCCGACCCTGACCGTGAAGGGCGATAAAACTGAACACCGTTAAAATGGCAATACAACGCGGTATGTGGGAACTAATAGACGTACTTACATTTCCTTTCGAAATTCTTTCGAAGATCAAACATTAGCTTTCTGTGTAATTTGTGGCTACCATTCCGCTAGACCTCCTCCAGAGTGGCCAAGCATTCTTCGATGCTTTCTGTTTGACTAACACGCTTGAGGAGTTTTTTAATGCGACCTTTTAACAACAGGTAAACCAAACCGCATTCATTTAAAGAGTATGAGGTGGTGACAGGTGACGTTCTCCCATTTTACACTGCATGCTTTTTAAAGGCTCGATAATTAACCATAGAAAATGAAGAATAGACAAGTTCCTGGCAGCCGAGCGTGTGCACTCCAAAAGGAAAACCGCTTTTCTTTTTGTGGGGAATTTTTGTAATTTTGATTTGCGTGCCGTTTCGGATTTTATTAATATATATCATTTGGAGTTATCGACGTCAATGTCATGCATGTAGCTGCAGCCCAACATACAAAAATTGTGAAAAAATCGAATGAATATAATTTTTTAAATTAAAGCAAACATTTAAAAATCAACGTGACTTTTTCTTGCACGTTGCTTTGTATTGTATTAGTGAATATTTTTTCAAGCCAATATAATAAATTCAAAAACACGAAAATTCCCCACAAAAAGAAAAGCGTTTTTCCTTATGAAGTGCACACGCTCGGCTTCCAGGAACCTGACTATTTTTCATATTTTAGGGTTGATTATCAAGCCTTAAAAAGACATGCGTTGTGAAATGGGAGAATGTCACCTGTCACCACCTCCTGGTAAAATATTCGACTTTGAAAATGATTGAAAACGGCTCTTTTTCCTTATTCTAACACCATTAACACCATTCGATTTTCATCGATATGTTTTATGGGTTTTTCCTACATGAGTTGATTAACGATTCCCTGGTGTACTGGACAACAGTAGAACATAATTAATTTGTTATTGATTCATACTCTAAATCGCTACTTTCATCATAATAATCAATTTAGTAGCTGCTTTTCGGATTCGGTAGCCGTACTCTGCGAGTTGTCTGGCCTAACGTTTCTTTGCAAGTGTGACAGACATGACTAGAATTAATAAAATACCGGCCATGAAAGCTTACGCTCCGAAAGTCATGACTGATAGAACGAATGAATCTGAGTATTGTTTGAAAGTCATTTTTGTGGTGAATGAATTCTTCCTTAGTAATTTTTTTAGGTTCTCGACCTACTATAATCTGAAAAAATAGGAAGAAATATTGGGATCTATACAATTGTAGAAAGAAATATTTTCAATATACCCCAATAAGTTGTTCCTTCTCAGAGGAAAACGCTGCTAGAATGGCATTTCTAGTGCAAAAATATCAGTTTGATCGTTAGCCGGCTGAGAACGTCAACCCTCATAAGTCGAAACTTGTTCGAGCAGTGGATCAACGAGGCCTTACCTAAAAACGTGCAATAACTCAGCACGGTAGCCCGGCGAGGATTCGAACCCCGGCCTTCAGCTTGATAGGCAGATATGCTAACGAATACACTACCGAGACGTTTCGTGAGAAGTTTTGGACGCAAATTTGATTTCGAAACGTCAACAAGTTTCAAATTGGTTTTCGGTGACCCTCAGGTATAAGGAGGAAAAATTCAAATTGCACATATTGAATCAAAACTTTACGTCTCGGATATGCTTAGTCTGGTGGAATAGGTCTTGGCCAAGAATGGCGCGTGTTCGAATGCCTTTTTGTTAGATATCAATTGGAGAGTATTAGTTGAGATAACACCTCAAATGTTATTGAAGGTCAGGTAATTGCTAATCAAATATAACTTACTTCATTGAATTTTCCAACGTCAAAAATGTCTTAACCTTTTCGTCTATGCCCAACAACACTGATATCATTGTTTAAAGAGATAAAGTTAGTCAATGCCTGTATAAATAGGATCTGAAGCGTTTTTGTTACGTCACCTACAGTATTATGTCGATATTTCCGTTTATTTGACAATGTACGACAAAGTTTCCTACTCAGAAGGGAAGAATAGGTGCATAGTCCTGTCTGTCAGTTTGATTGAAATGTTGAAAAAAAAAGATAATGAAGCTTCAAAATAGAATTGACGATAAACGTTCATGAAGGAAATGAAAGTTCAGGCATTAAAAGAATCTTCAAGACATGAAAGATCTACATTGACAAAAAAAAATCCACTTCTGTTTCTGAAATAGTTGACATCTTTTGATATTACGTATAAGTAATCAAGAAATTGTGTAATTCAGGCTACGACGTGCAGACATGACTTAGAAACGAAGTCACTAGTTGAAACTTTTCCTAGAGATCAATTACCCAAACACCAAACTGATATTTTTGCACTCGACGCGCGTTTCGCTAACAAGGTTAGCATCCACAGGAGAAGAAAATTGAACCTAATCACTAGTGCCATGTATCCGTAGTATCCATCCCTTCAAACGATATTTTCTCAAGGTTGACTAACTGTATCTCTATAAACAAGGCTGCTATTTAATCCCAGCAGGAAAAAGAGAGGTTGTGATTTTCAATTATCTTCTTATATTCGACAAGCTGTATTCATACATCCTTTCAGTACATGGCACGTGTACCTTTAATATCAGTTTGCATCGTAAGCATCCATTTATAAAAGAAAGAAAAGATGGTGATACCGCAGACGTAAAGAGTGTCGTACTGATTTTAGTGATTAATTTTTTCACTTGTCAAAATGTGACGTTCTTGGCATTTCAACCAATAGCAGCGGGTTATTCTATGGTTATTCTGGCCAATCATTTGATATTATACTGATAAAACTGCCTGGTCCTTTTGATAAAACGTTGTTTACCTTTGAACTGTCAAAACTTTAAGGTTTACCGAGTCGATTTTATTGAACTGGCTCATATTTATATAAATTATCATGAATGAAGAGTTACCATATAACAGTCATTCACTTTTCACTTTTCCAGCATAATGATAACATAAACAACACATTTCAATGGACACTCAAACACGTAACTAGCTCATAACCCCAACTTTATGACAGATAGAGCGAACGACCGATTCAAACATTTGAGGTTTCTTGAACTCAAATGAAGATGGCGTACAAGTAGTTTTTATCAAATACAATTCATTTTTTGTGGTATGAGAAGAAACCGTTTTATGAAGATTTTGATACAACGACATAACGAATGATTTTATGTTCCTTCTGGCGCGATTTTCATTTCATTAGAAATTTTCAATTATCAACCTTGTACAATGAGAGGTATGATGCCATCTCTTGGTATCGTCGGCAAGCATTATCATATGCACTCCGTAAGCATCATATCTCTTCTGGATCATAGAGGGCATACATCGTTGTTTGACATTTCAAATTCGTAAAATTTTCACCTATTATCCTTTCCTTCTTACGTAAATGAAATACTGATCAATTGAATTGTTTTTCCTTTTATTTGTTCAAAAAATAATCTCTCCAAATACAACTCGTTCTTCAAATTTATTAAGATAAATTTTCATTTTCGAAACACTAAAATTTTTTTTATTTTGAGGGCAAAAGCATTCAAACAAACCGAATTACATAAAATCAATCGGTTTGTTTTCATACTTTTGCCAAATAACAAAGTTTTTGTGGAAAATGAAAATTTATCGATTAAATTTGAAGGACTCGTGGTATTACCGTTGATAAACATGGTGGTGCCAGTGCCACTTATTTCCAACTTCGCGACAGATGAAAAAATATCGGGCAGGAATGTCAAGAATCTTTATACAGAAAATCGCTGGGTCTAATTATTCTAACACTTTCCAACCAACAATCTTCATTCAACAAAGTTTTCTACAATTATTGGGTACGTTATGTGTCTGCCTGGAAGTAGCGCAAATGTCGAAAGAGTTTTTTTGACAAATGGAAAAACTATGGATGAGTGATAAAACACAGTTTCGTGTCGTAGTAATGAAAGATATCTTGATTACGAAGACAATTGTATAGATAATTTATTTATTTATTTATTTATTTTTTTGATCCATACAAACTTTTAAGTTTAAATACATGGATTCTTATTGTCAGGAATATATAATGTAAATGTTACTTAAGAAATATAACTTTTTTTACATGAATACTATCAGAACTGGTGGGTTTCAGATGTAGGTAGACTCATTTTCAGGGAGATATATTCAGTATGATAATGAGTATTGTATTATAAAATTGGGAATGTGGTGAAGACTAATCAATATCAGATATTTCATTCAATTCATTAGTTAATATCAACATGGTTGTGAGAGGTGCTCTAGTTGTAGATATTGACACGGAAATATTGTACATAGTTGTATATCGAGTACGGCGCGAAGGGACATGAAACGGAATCAAGCCTAGGATTTCGGGGGAATCAATAAGGTTATTGATTATTTTATATATGAATATTAGGGATGTCAACTTGCGTCTTTGTTCTAATGATAGTATTTTGAATTTGTTTCTTAGTCGTGATGTTCGTATTAAATTGTAATCAGGCCATTTATGATATATTTTGCAATACAGATATCGAAGAAATTTATTATATTATAATATAGATAATAGTATACTATTCATCAATTTTGTTGACGTTTCTTTATTGGAAATTTTTGTTACATAAGATACATATTTTCAGAAACAAATTTTTCATACAATACTATTGAAAAGTTCGAGTCAAATTTTTTTGGATTCAGCTATTTTGATATGACACGCACATTCATTATTGCTGATAGTTCAGTGTAGGTGCTCCTTTGCCTTTCTTTTTTTCTATATGCAGGTTCAGAACTGAAGTGAAAATAATTGGTGTTTGTAGCATAACAATATTATAGCTGAATCAAAGAAGTATTTGACAACAATGGCTAGTATCTATTGAATAATGGGTAATATTAAGGTCGAATAAACAGATGTATAGTGGGTACCATTATACAATAGTACTATTCAACTTTATATTTCAACAAGTTTTCAAAATGTTGGACTCTTGTTTCCATGCACTAATACGACGTTTTGTTCAAAATGATTGCGGACGTTCTGAAGCATTACAGGTGTATTATTCCGAAATTCATCAAAAATCCGTTGCCGTTAATCATTTGAATAATCTAATTGAGTTTTATAGATAACACTCTTCAAGTGATCCCACAAAAAAAATCCAACGGGCTTAAATCTGGTAACCTTGAGGGCCACTCAAATGCTCCTCTTCGGCCGATCCATCTCCCAGGAAATGTTTCATTTAGATACTGACGAACCGCAAGTGAAGTCATTCGCACTGTAACGGTCATTATTATCAAAAATTTTTGTCAACGCGGGATCGACAGTATCTTTCGACAATTCAGATAAAAAGCTAAAGATAAAATCCGTACTACCTTCATGATGATAATCACATTATACTTTTTAACAGTAATTGAAGCATTTGACAAAAAATTTGTATATGAAACAAACTACACTTCTTGCAGGTAATCTGCGATAAATTTGCTGGAGAATTAAACTGTGCTTTTGATCTAAATAAAGATTGGAAAGAAATTTCGATTCTTAATATTAGTGCGCACCAGACTTATGTCATTTTTGTATGTATTCTTCACAGAGGAACTTCAATAAAAAAGGTTCACACGTGAAGAGAAATTTATTGTTTCCACTTTTTAACGAAACAATAGCGTTCATTGAATTCTTGAATAAACACTGTAGTTATTGACTTTGGTAACTAAGAGTTGTTCAGGTAAATGCAATCAACAAACGAATGTCTACCGAATTTTAAGTAGCAGGTAGGTAATTCGAACTGAAGCTAAGAAACACCATTGTAGCGTTTATCTATTGAATAATAATCGTGTGACAAGAACATGCTTTAAAAATATCAAACGATTTTAAGAAAAATGTGATTCACTCTTCTGTAAATATATGCCTACTCTGATTAACTCACTCTGAATATCGATTTGTTTCTGTTTTCAAATATTAATATATTCCTGGTCTAGCCCTTCGCAAATATAATCAGTCAGATTCACCTTTACGAGATTCATCGGAAATAATAACTCGAATTTTGAACAAGTCTATGGATCCGGTTTGCAATGAGTTCCCAC
Organism: Zygogramma bicolorata; assembly: GCA_032362365.1. NCBI lineage: Eukaryota > Metazoa > Arthropoda > Insecta > Coleoptera > Chrysomelidae > Zygogramma > Zygogramma bicolorata. The sequence continues at coordinate 146,163 of JAVJAQ010002177.1, read as the reverse complement.
ATTATCACTTTATCACATCTTCGGTAAGAATTTGATTCAATTAGTTATAACCAGTCGGGAGTTTTGTATTCTCCAAGTTACAGTAATCTCAATCAATTGTCATGTTACACTAATGAACAGTCGATGCAAATAACGTTTTACATTACGCTCCAGTTGGATTGAAAACCTGCTTGTCTGTAATTATAATATTCAACCACTTTATTATCTGGTTAGCTCCGACATCAAAAACAATTGCAATTAACATCGAACTTAGTGATGGAACTCATTCTGAAAATCGATGACGAAGTTGTAGCGGCAGAGCAATGAAGGTCTGAATGAAAAACATAATGCATAACATAAATGATAATAAAAAATCAAACATATTGCAAGCCTTCCGAAGAAAAAGGTCACTTTTATTAACTTCAACTGAATAGACTTTAGTCTGTTTGTTCAGTCTCGATTAGATTTATATCGCTCATTTTTTGTTGGTCTTTTCGCCCCGAAAACTTTCAATTCCTTATGATTATGGTCTAGAAATACGAATTCCAACAAAAAGTTGATTTCAAACGACAGTTGACAAGTCTGGATTACAATTGATATTTCCTGAACTACATATGAACAATCTGAATTCCAACTGATATTTCCAGAAAATCAAATGATATTTTCCGAATAACAACTGAAAAAGGTAGTTCCAGCAAAAAGGTCATGTGCACCTATTTTATGATTGACTATCTTTAACTCCGGAGATGAGGAACTCAGGATTGATATGCACCTTTCAGAAAAAAAATCAATTGTTATTGAGATGGGATGTAACCATTTTGCAGGTCTGGGAATCGTTTCCAGGTCAGTTTTTGAATTCAGCAGCACGTTTCTCTGTATGATAGCCAGAAATGTTCCATATTGCCCGTGGACGACTTGAACATAATATATATTCAAAAAAAAACAGACGCAGAAAAGCAGAAATCACAAAACCTCATTTCATACTCCAAATGATAACGATGTATATATGTCTATACGTCCTGTGTCTCTTCAGACCACATAATCTGGATTACATTCGAGTGTTCCTGATATTGATATTTCCTGAATGACGGTGGAGTAATCTCAATTAATTGCAAATGGTATTTTCTGATTCTCAGTTGAATAATCTGAATAACAATTGATATTTTCTGAAATACAATTTACTGATCTGAAATGGGTACTTCTGACATTTTCTGAACAATGGGAAAAGGTGTCGACTTTTCATTCCATCAACAGGAATGAAAATATTTATCTTATCGCAGTTTTGAGAGCTGAAAGAGCCGTGTTGGAGTCAAACTTGTTAAGGGTCCGGAAAAAAATAAAATATTTCTTCACTGAAATGAGTGGCGAAAACTTTATATTTGAAAAGTGCATTATTTATTCCTAAAGAACACCGCGTTTATCAAGGGACAGGAGATACAAATTCAGGAAAAAACTTTTTCGGCAAGGAGTTCCAAAGCTTAGCTGTTCTATTGTAAAAATATCCCTGAGCAAGAGAGGTTCGACAGGTCTCCAAGTTCACAATTAAGGGGTGGGAACTCTGTACTCGTCGAGTCATCCGTGTAGATATTGCCAAGGGTGAAACGATTGACAACGATTCAGAAGAGCACCGACCGTGAAAATATCTATAGAAGAGAGACAAGTATCCGATCCTTCTAAGATGTTCTAATGAAGTGCGCGAGTCTATGAGCGAAGAATTACCAACAAGACGGATTGCCTTTCACTGATTAGAATCGAGAAACCTCAATACATTGTTTGGTGACGAACTCCACAAATGAGAACTATATTCCAAGACTGTCGTATCTGAGCCCTGTAGATCATTACAAGCTGAGGAAAAGTAAAATATTTCTTCGCAACGAAATAGAAATCCAAGTTTCTGAAAAGCTTTTTTAGCGATCGATCTCACATTGTTTTCCCATGAGGAATTATTACTGATTGTAATCGAGATACTTGACTTTGTAGGAATAGTAACACCTGACATCTGAATACTAGATGATGATAGACCGATTTTCCTCGAGAAGAGACATGTGCCTGGGTTTTCCCAGCATTAAATTCCACCATTCTATCATTTTTACCAAGTCATAGTTAATTTTATTGACGTGAATGTTTCTTAGATTTTTTGTTTCTCGAGCTGGTATGGGGACTCTGGAAGAGAAACTAGTATAAAGAGAACTGTCGTCCGCAAAACTATGTACTGAGCAAGATGTTTTCTCGAGCAAATAATTGATATGAAGCAGAAATGAAATGGGCGCCAGAACTGAACCCTGTGGAACACCTGCATTCATTGGGAGAATATCAGATTATACTCCATCAACAACAGCATACAGAGACCTATCAGACAAGAAACCATTGAAATAACCTTTGAAAAAATATGCAATTTGAAATCACCACATTATTGGACGATGTGGGACCCTCAATTCAACTGTGTAATGATTCTAGATCCAAAATATGCGGATTTGTCGATTATATAAGCTATGATGAAGAAATGTATACTAATCATAAGATAATAGTGGAACGTCAGGTGCAACATTTCATCCAATCTATTTACCTCACAAATGCATATAATAACGCTATTCATCGATACAGTTAGCACGAACCACCTCTCATCACGGGCATTTGTGATTCTTGGAAAAAACCTTTTTATCATTTGTTATACTGCTAAACTGCAATTATCCACACAATAATTATCTTTTTTAACAGTACATCAGCTTTAGTCAACCATGCAAAGTATAATTCTATTAATTCGAAGTGAAACAAACTAACCGAAGCTGCCATACACAGAAGGCCATTCACTCTGGAAGTGTGTGTCTGGTAAAAATTCACCAGAATGGACATATTGTGTGTGGTTTCAAAGGAATCTGCTAACGGACTGAGACGGCGTGAAGTTAGTTACCACAAAGGCTCGTGTTTTGAATATGAATTGGCTACCAATCAGTTTGTGATTTTTCCATGGTATAATAAAAAGAATATATTATTGAACAGATTCGTCATGTATGAAATTAATTACTGTGAATAAAATGGCATATTGCTACACAGAACTATCAACTGAAATACGAGTTTAACGAGCAAGGCTTGATAGTCAGTCATTTCCCACTATTAGTAGAGAGAGTATTAGCATTCCTTGCGAGTTATACACTATATTTTTTCTACGGCTATAACAGATAGTAGCGAAATAATTCAACAAATAACATAACCTTTTTCCGCAGTTTTCTGGGTTTCTATCCTACCACAATCTGAAAAAATAAGTGATAATATTGGAATCTATATCGCCGGGCCACCGTGCTGGGTAATCGCACGTTAAAAGGTAAGGCTTCGTTGATCCATTGCTCGCACAATGGACTTTTGAGGGTTGACGTTCGTCAGCTGATTAACGGAACGAACAATTTTAGAACAACAATATTTATTCCAGTATGACCATATTATATGGTATTGGACATGTCGAAAATATCAATATAAACTATGCATCCATAGTCATATATTATATAAAATAATACTTCAACGAGATCGTAGAGAAGTCCCGTAAAAGTATATAAACAAATAATGAGTTACAGCTATTTTACAAATACAATTACACTTTACAAATAAAAAACTCAATCGTGCTGTATAAACATTTCGTAATCAAATCATTTTCAGTTGTTTTTTGGAACGTATTTAATTTCTCTCACTTTTTATCGTTTCTGGAAGTATGTTGAAAGACCTTATACCACTGTATTGAGGACTTTTCTCATACAGGGAAGTTCTGTCGTGCGGAATTTGTAGCAAACTGCCATGTCTAGTCTAGTATTATAGTTATGGCTATCATAACTATGCGTAAGTGAATCTATAGTTTTACTGACAAGCAAAACCGTTAAGATAATATTTATTGTCTCTGAAATCTGGATCACATGAATCTGTTCCTTTGATACCGAATATTAGTCTGACAACACGTTTCTGTGAAAAGAGTAGTCTGTGAGCCAGTGAGGTATAGCTCCATACGATAATGTCATAGCTAATTCGGGAATATACGAGCGCATAATAAACATCCAGTTGTTGTTGATCGAATATCCTTTTGAGCTGCAGTATAGCATAGTAACTTGAGTTTACTTTCTTGCTAACATAGCAGTTCTGGTTCTGGAGGACATGTCAGAATTCAGGTAAGTTCCAAGAAATCGTGCAGAAGAGAGTGGTCGTAATGAAATTGCTTTCACATTTATATGAATATGATCACGTGATCCTTTTTCGGGTTAACATGTAGGAGAATAGTTTTTGAAACATTGAGTATCATGCCATTTTTCAGCAACCATTCGGTGAATTTGTTTCCCAAATTATTCGACCTTTCTCGTAACACTTGGGGATTGTCACCAGATGCTGCTAGTGAAACTTCATCTGCATACAGTACTAGGCAATCAGTATTCATGAAATTCGAAAGATCATCAATGAAAATGAGAAACAGCAGTGGCCCCAGTATTGATCCTTGTGGAACTCCTAGATTCATATCATATGTCTATGTTTCAGTACCATTCATTCTGATAAATATTTATCTGTGCTCTGAATGGGACATCAACCATGATAATATTTTCCCTCTGATACCTACTGACTGAAGCTTAGTTTTGAGAAATTTCAAATCCAAACAGTCAGTCAAATGCTTTAGTTAAATCAAATAGAAGTATTCCCACATGCTTCTCCTGGTCCAAATGTTCATGGATATACTGAAGAAGTTTGTAGATAACATTTTTTGTTGATCTCCCTCGATAAAAACCATTTTAACATATACAAATTATTTGATATTTCTCAAAGTATGTTATGATTCTTATATATTGCTCTCCCTCATTTCACATATGACCATGGGAACAGTTATGGGTCTATAATCTTCCAGGATTCGGAAAAAACCTTTTCTGGGGATTGTTTTTACCGTTTCAATTTCCAGATCTACCTAGTTCAATCGAACAATCGATAATATACGCAATATGATCTGCGATGTAAGGACCTATGCTTTTGATTATTTTGGTGGTAATACAATCTATACCAACACTATCAGTGTTTTTTGAACTGGTTATTATGTCTAGGATTTCTGTAGGGTTGACAGCAGTGAAAAAAAAATTTTTTTCGTGGATTTCTCACAGTGCATGCTTCGGAAGTTGAATTTGGAAAATGCTGATCCAGTATACAATTGTAGAAGGGCATATTTTCAATCTACCCCGAAAAGTAACTCAAAATATTTCATTCACTGGTAGGAATATAATATATCTTCCACCACCAAGAGAATGGAAATTCCATAAGGCAAGTTTATAGTGTTTGTGTTGTGTTCAGTGGTTGGATGATTTAATTACATAAAACCCCACATACTTCTGGCATCCCACTGACCAACACTCGTGAAGAATTCAGAATAATAATTTTCTTGTCTAGTGCACCTCACGTACGCAGCTCGTTTCCACTTATTTGGGTTGTTGACTCATGGGGGACAAAGACATGCAATTAACGAGAACTTCACGTGAATGATGATTTCGTCAGTACATGTACAATACATTCTCGAATTGGCCAAAGCTCGGAGTAAAATGTTTATAACTCGACAAATATGAAATGTATGCAAAAAGATTATCCCATTGGATTGAAAAATATATTTTCCGCAAATCGCTAAGAAATTTTGACATTCTTAATAAATTTTGAAGAAAAGTTAATATTTCCTAACTGTAAAGAGATGATAGTTTACTCTGTGTTTTTTATCGAGAATGTTCGGCTTCTCCTACAGGGTAAGCATACTATTTTTCTGCAAATCGTTTGAAATTTGACAGATATCAATTAGTTTTGAAAAAATCGCGAATAATTTCATCCACAAATAAATGGTGCTTTGAAATTCGTAATAAAATGACTTGGGTTACTATGGAAATTGTACCAATCATTCATGTAGGACACCAACAACAGTAGGTAAATATCATTAATATCTTGACTTTTTTTTTCATGAATTTTGACAGAAATGTCAAAATTTCTTAGTGATTTGCGGCAAATTATACTTTTTTACTCCCAGCCATAAATATGTTCATTTATTAATTGTTTACTAAACGGATAAGTAGGCGAATCTATGAATCGTTATGATTTCATATCCACACAAGATAGTATATGAATTCCACTAATCGCAAAGAAAAAAAATAGGTGGTTGCGTATGACAAACTTGTAGAAACTTGTCACAACCTTGATCTATCTACCTAATTACAGATATTTTTCAAGAAAACATTTTCAAAAATCAATGGTTTGGCGAATTATCTTTGAGTTAGAATTGTCACAAGTGGCGTTTTTTTTTTCGTGATATTGAAGAACTCACATCTACTCTTCACAACAATAATTAATAAAAATTGTATATAGTCGGTTATAGCGTACGCCCCCTGAGATGGCCCACCCGATAGTTGTTGGTTCGAGTCTCAGCAAAACCGAAATTTTTCCGGACTTTTTTCAACGGTTGAAATTCAACTTTTCAGGTACTAACACTATAAATCTTTGGACTTTCCGGAGGATTTCGATAAATGAAAATGTCGAAAAAATACTTGATATCCAAAATAACATTTCCTCACAGTTGTGAGAATTCTACATAAATGATTGAGAACTCAATTCTGAATAACACATGTCCATGACACATTATTTTCTGAATAAATTCAGAATACGATAAATCAACTGGGATTGTCTTCAACGCTAACTCTTTGGGTTTTCAATGGATTCTATAGTGAAGGAGATGATGATGGAGACAATAGTTGACATGAATGGTTGTTATGATAATGAAAATGATGAAAGTAGATCATTCGTTATATTTGAACAATTCTCACTGTTTATCAGCTGGAAGAAGTCCTATAATCAAAATCCCGTGTGTTATTGAGCCGTATGAAATAATAATTCAATGGCATATTACAAATACCGTCATGGTATAAACAAAACAATTGAAAAAACATCTCATCCTGGTGTGGCTGACACTTCCGACTCATATTATGAAAAATATTCATTGTTCGAAAAGAAATCTTTCGACAATATTTGTTACTACACGAGAACTATAATTTGGATTGGAAATCAACAGCTTGCGATTTTTATTTTCTATCCTCTCGATCAAACCAAACACCTTAAAATTTCTCTGGTTAAATAAAAACTTTATGTGATCTTTTGACAAATAACTGCGGAATAATACTTTTATGAGTTCTATTTTGCTAGAAATACTTGATATTGAAAGATTATCATATAAACATTCACAGACATGAACGATTTTTTTTAATCACCCACCCAGGTTTTCACCATTCGTCTATTAATTATAAATCACTAGCACTACCAGTCTCTGGAATTATGGGCTATTTCTTGTGGCGGCATCTATTATTACTCGAAAGCAGAACACATTGTTATATTTACAGTACCCGTTTTTTTGCAAGAAGAAATCCCATCTTACTGATATGACACATGTAGAAAATATTGTGACTAATCGAAATGCTTGAAGAGAAGCCGATCTTCAGTCTTCAGTTATTGGCCTATCAATATGTTGTATTAACTTTAACTTTTACTGTCGGACTGCCAATCCAAGACATTCATATAATTTGACAAGCCATTTAGGAAGTAGAAAAATTATCGACACTTATTGGGTGTCAAAACGAATTGAACTCTCCACAAGAGATCCAACTACCTCTATTGTATCTCGACTATGAGTTTTTATCGTAGATGCATACAAAGCTTTCTCATCAATCTTTGTAGCACATTGATTGGATGAATTGCTTCAAAAAAGCTCAACGGAGTGGTATATCTGCTTCGAATTTTTCATTTCCTCTCCCGCAAGAACTGCGCAGCTATGCCACATCGTTAATAATGATCGTTGAAAATAATTTAACGGAATCCATCACGGCGAATCAAAAATAGAGCAAAAACGAACAGCAGCACAGTCGGTAATCAAGGTTCGTGTCTTGTCGACACCTTTTGTACTTAATTGAAAGTTGCGAGCAACTAGCCCGAGTAAAAGTCTACTATTAAATTAAATTAGATTGCGCCATTGGTACGTGCTGAGCGATAGCAGAAAAACGACATTGAAAAAACGAGGGATGAAGGCCGTTAGTGTCTCTTCGAATCAGTCAATAATCGAATGACGATGACCGGACGGTGTTTACTGATAAAATGAAATAGATTCACTCAATGGAAAAAGAGTCAAGAAGGACATCAAATTGGCACGTACAGACCTAGCACGTCGTTGTCAATAATGAAAGGGCATGGAAGAAGCTGGTTTCAAGAGACATCTAGAGGATCACAGGTATCTTTGAGTCATCAGAGTCAAACTCAAAATGTATGAGCCTCTGAAGAAGCTAGCCACTCGCGCCAGCGAAACGTCAGGAAGAAATCCTAAACAACGACGGCCTTCAAAGCCGAACAAAAGTAGTGATACTATCATTGGTTTCTTTAGGTAGACGTCGAGTGGAAACAAGCCTGCCTATCAATGCATTTGATGATATTATTATAGGGTACACACCTACCCACGTGGTTAAAATTGGATTTTTTCCGACATCAATATATGCATGTTGATGTTCCACAAGTAGCCTTTCTAGTATTTATATTTTGGCAAATACTCAGGGCTATTTGCAACGCTCTACTCGAGTTATTGTTTATCCAAGCCATCTTTTGTTACTATGGATTTGGTAATCCCTGTTCCTTAACGATTAAGTCAAGCTTAGTTAAATCCTTTTCAAGTAGAAGCGGCGCAACTGGCCTTAGAATCATAGTTTCATAAACTGTTATTTGTGTAACACATTATTTTCAATTGGCATTTTTTTTAATTCCTTTTGACAACGCTGGATGTCTGTCACACAGAAACATTTCCCAGTTCATTGAAAGCAAATGATGGAGGCATCGCGTATGCTAACTTCAATTAACTTCCGCCCAAAGTTAAGGAATTATATATTTGATTGATTGCTTCACCTTGTGATTCAATTTCATTGATTCTGATTTATTGTTCTGATTGGATTTTTTTCCATCTCATAATTTTTCTGCAACAGGTTTCGTTGGAGATAATTATAAAGGATATGGAGGTCAGAAACAATACCGCTCAGAAAGAAAAAAATATTGTCAACCACATAACGTATATAAGAAAAAGTTATGTAATCGAAGAGTTGATATTTTCTATAGAATTATTTTTTTAGGTCAGGTATGATAAGAAAGTGTGATTCACACCATTGTTTTGTAATGTATGTGTGTAATTTACCCTCTTGTCACATGAACTCAGGATATATCACAGTAGTTTTGATTCTTGCTGAGGCAATCGATATTGAGTATAACACTTTATTCATTGTTCTGGAAAGTTGGGGTGATAGGGTTGTATCTCCAAAAGCAAGAGAACTAATTAAAATGCATTTAGGAAGGTGATTCATACCACCCAACCTGGCCACCATTCAACCTTTTCTGCAACTATGGCCAATTTCACTCAACAGGTACGCAACAAAAAACAAATCACATATTAATTAATTCAGAAACACATCAAGTGTCAAATTGTTTCTATGAGAGTACCTCAATAAACTTTTTTTGATGTATACGAACAAAATATTAATCATCCGAATGATTCAAACGGCTGGGTACCATCTTCTATGAAGTAGTGATAACATTATGTGGGTAAACTTCAGAAGACCTGTGCAATACAGTTCAATATGGGATAGAAAGAATGAAGTTTGAATCATGGTTCTTTTTTCAACATATGATTAAATTAAAATCTTAAGTCGATTATTATCAGATTCTTGTATATCTCCAGTCTGATGTTTCTATACATTGAAACTCATATACAAGGGGTACATAAATTGTAACTCGTGCCAATTGTAACGAATTATATTCAGTACTTACCGCTTTACTTGAAATGGACTTGTAACCTGAAACAGAAAAAACCGTGAATAACAGTCACGAAACAATATGTACAAATATATAGCTTCACCACGTTTGGTAGACACAGTTTGGTGAACATAATTCATCACAAAGATCAAAAAAAATCATTGTCTATCAATTGTTGATACTTTATAAACGATATTTGTACACAGGAACATAATATCAATGGAAACAAAAGGCTTCATGAGTTAACCGGATATTCATAAAGAAAAATTAAAATTGGGTGTAAAGCACATAATTATTAGATTGGAAAATCTTGTTTATATAGGAAACAGCATAGTTGTATATACCGAAAACTAATGTGCCACATTCATATAGCGGTTTTTGATCCCATCTTTACAACAAAATTGGATGGTAATTGCAATATAATCTTAAACCGCAGAGCATATTTCCCACACTTGGATCGATCGAAACGAACCAACCAATAAAAAAATCTATTTTGTCATTCAAAATTACAACACAGATGGTCTGCAAAAAACAGATTTCTTTGAAATATAGTGACACGTAATCGATTGCTTGGTTCATATACCAAACTTTCCCATTTATCTTTTATTTTCACTTGAGGAAGTTCTCACAATGAAAGCGCTCATACACGACACTTTCAGTTTAAATTTCCGTCTATAAAGGCCTCTATCGATCGAGAACTTCAGAAAAAGATAAAAAAGATTTTTGGTCTTTGACCCAGGCATAAGACTACTCACTTTGTGTCATTTTTCTTCCAAATAATTCAACTAGGATTACACCTGGCACCGTCAATTCCAAAGAGGAATGTATTTACTACACAAAATGGAGGTTGGAAATTGTGAGCACTAGGCGTTACCAGAGTGCGTAATTCGCGAGTGCAATAATTGGCCTTATCCTCGAGTTGCGTAATGAACTTTTTTCAATCCCACCATGATTTTGCGGTAAGTTCTGGTGGTTCAGCACAAATTTCTTCGTTATTCCTCATTTTCGATGATCAACGAGACACTGGATGACAGCATGTAGGTGCAACATGGATATAACTAGATACGGTGTCAATCCACAAACTGTTAAAAACAAATTTTCTGAAAATATCGTTTTTAATTCGATGCTACAAAGAATTTGAAACGAAAATTCGATACATTTGGTTCTTGGGTAAATAAATGTAGTCATGAGATCAAATTTATCAAGTCAAATGTTACATAAATATCCCATCATTTGAAAAAAACAATTCGGGCAGCGGCCGCCATTAATTCAAAATACACGTGTATTCTGAATAAGCCATTACCTAATCAAAAACGCAATGAACCGTTTAAAATAGTAGGAGTAGAAAAAATTAATGTCTCTTCCCTGTGGTGTGAAAAATGATGATTAACATTTGGTTTGGAGTCCAAAGAACGGAACTTGAAATTTGAAATCACGAACATGCGCTTTCGTCATTAGGCACTATTGAATCACCTTTGATGCGGATGATAAATCGTAAACTTTGCCAGATTTCCATCAATACTGAAAAGCGAGTATTTTTGTTGAACAAATGATTCTGATGGATATCATTCAATAGTTCTAAAATCAATATATTCACGAAGAAACCAATATTTCCAGAAACACCAGTTTTGTTATTCCCCAGGGCTGAAAGAATAAAGTAATATTTGGGCTTCTGAGTTCAGAAATCAATTTTACGGTAATTGAGAGAATGTCTCATAGTTCGAAAGCAATTCTAAGATAGTGCATCAATGAAAGTTTACAGTGTTTTCATCCATTTCAGCAAGCATTATATTCAACGATCTCTAAACTCATTATCATTTGTTCTCGAGTTCAGTGATGTTTGTAGTCTATGATAGTTTCACGAGCAGATAAATTTTGACGATATTACATTTAATATTGGTTTGCTCGGATTCAGTTGGATTTTGTTCAGAATTCGTGATCATTTTGGAATAAGCTTAAGGTCTCCAAGTTCACAACAAAGGGATAGGAACTCTGTACTCGTCGAGTCATCAGTGTAGATTTTGCCAAGGGTGAAACGATTGATAACAATTCAGAATAGCACCGACCGTGAAAATATTTATAGAAGAGAGACAAGTCAGATGATACTCCATCAACAATCACATACAGAGACCTATCAGACAGGAAAATCTTCAACAAAGCACACAAATAAGGAGGCAAACCATAAGATGGCAGTTTAGAAAGGGGACCCCGATGCTAAACTCGATCAAAAAATGAAATAGTGTTGATTATGTTATGTTGTAAATTCCTCATCTTGTTATCAATGGACCACTGACCGGAACGTACAATCGTATATCTGAGATATGCCATTCGATTACGTTATAAGAAAAGGGTTGCATGCAACTGAGGCATTAGCAGAAATGCTAATGAAATCGCTTCCAGGAAGCCTTGTCACCATCTTATCGACTACAATATATGCTTTCATTAGTTCAACTGGGAGCAAACTATGATTGATAAATGAGTAGTTAAAAATATAATTTTCAATCAGAAAAAAAATTGTATCATGTTATTGAAAACACTGTACTGGATAAGGACAGATGTAAAATGGGAATAAATTGCGCTGGAAAATAATTTCTGAAGGCCAGTTATAGATACTCCAGAGAACTACGGGTCAATTGCTAAGCATTAGCCAATGAATTAATGACCTGTTTTGGGTCACATCCGGAAAACTTCAAGAGACTGAAGTATTTTATGACCAAGACATTCATTAATTTTTATTAGTTTTTATACTGAGTCAATGTCAATGAATGTAGGGCATTTTTGAGGTTGTCAGCCCTTTCCTACTAGGTGAACAATCTGCAATTGTGGGATTTGGGTTTTGTAAAGACCAGAATTAAATTGTTTTGCTTGTCCTAGTTTCTTGTTCAAAAAAATTTGATCACAACTGATTCAATAGAAATAACCCTATTTCATTTCAAGTACTATCCAGGAATTCTATGTAAACTGTGTTGCGTACAAGATACAATGAGTTACCCAAAATGAATTTCACACAACACTGCATACACACACAATTCAGACAGTAGACATGATTATAGTGTTCTCGATGACGAAACTCACGACGATGAACTTGAAAACGAGATGTTATGTTGTATAATAGTTACACAAAGTAAAAGTGAAAGACCGGACACTGACCATGTGAGGTTGTAGTTTGCTCTTACTCTCGGTTGTTGAGTAATTGTGGGTCATTATACCTTCACTCTTGATTGGTCTTAATTTCACATCGAAGATTTGAACAGCATTCATACTCGAAACGTAATTTGACAGCGTATCTATTTTCGAATTACATGCATGTGTTTATCATTTCGCTTCCTTGAGCAGGCCTGGAGGAACCCAACACGGTAGTGAAAGGTTCATTTCGATGACTATTATATAAAATAGCAAGAGCTTCTTCGAAAAATATAATATCCTCTTCACTATAGATGATATGTGATGAAGAAACCAACACAAAACGCTTGATTCTCAAAGGGCGACTCTATGACCACATGTTAATGAATGCCAATATTGAAAGACAGCTAATGGAGCTTCAAAATAGAGTTGACAATAGTATAATACACACCGAGGTGGGAAGTGATTCATTCCTGTCGTGAGATCAGTTAGTTAACTGGGACGCAAAGCGTCGAGGTTAGCTTTGATTTCGAGACAGGAATTAAACTTCCCACCGAGGTTTGTATACTATTTTATTTACAACCATCATATTTCGATTAAAATTAATAAATCTCTGTTTCGTTAGGAATATATCTAAACTATTACTACTTTAAACGACAAATTACCAAGAACGCGGTTTTCTCAGAATATAATGGTTAAGACTTCCATGGCCGAGGTTTTTGGTATCACTACTTTTCTTCGGGTTTGAAGGCCGTCGTTTTTTGGAATTTCATCCTGACGTTTCGCTAGCGCGAGTGGCTAGCTTCTTCAGAGGCTCACTCATCTTGACTATTATTCCGATGATACGGATGATATCATCATCATGTCATCGTTATAGACCGCGGGCATATCTGACAAACGACAGTAAATCAGACAGTTGTATATTCAGCCTGCTGGATAAACAAACGGATCTACAAATGCTTATTGTGCATTTGTGTCATATTTCAAAATATTTTTTCTCGGTAATAACTCAATTTTGAGCGATTGTAAAGTTTCAATCCATCGATTCCCCTCTATTCTCGACAATAAAAAGAATATCAATCCTCTTGCTGTTGAGAGACGTGAATTGTGGATTCAAGCAACTAGAAGAGCAGATTTAAGTAGTAATAAGTTGAAATGGGCAACGGCATATTCATACATTTTGTATCTCAGAATTGCAATTATAATCTCATTGAATTTCTATTGGTGTTAATGGAAATACGATTTGTTTGTCCAGCAGGCTGATGCGTGTGACGTCACATGCCCGCGGTCTATAATAGTCAAGATTAGTGAGCCTCTGAAGGAGCTAGCCACTCGCGCTAGCGAAACTCCAGGAAGAAATTCCTGAGAACGACGGCCTTCAAACACGAAGAAAATTAGTAATACTTTCTCAGAATAATCAAGTAGACATATCGTTACGGTGACTACGGGGCATACAGTTGTCAAAAAAATAAATGAATGTCAGATAAATAAATGATTAAGTCTAGAATATATGAAATGAGGGCGGAAAATGAGGGCGAGAAGTAGAGGTGTGACACTTCCCAACCTTCAATGGCGTTAGTAATGACAGCATTACATATATGGTTGTAAATAATAAAAGTTCATACAGGTAAATGAAAGTTGCATTGAAGGAATCGTCAAAATAAAAATGATTTACGATATCGATGAAAAATTTCACTTTTCTTTCTCAATTGATTTCCATCTTCCGGTATTATGTATAGGTGATCAAGAAAATATAGGATTCAAGCTACGACGCCCGTAATAGAAATGAAAGAAAAGACGTGCCTAGTATCCATCCCATCAAATGATATTACCCTATAGTTGGCTAACTATATTTCTCTACAGACAATATATTTAGTATCTTGACAAGTATGTTCGTTAAAATCAACCATATTCATCTCTTCGATTTTCCGATGAAGTACGAATGAAGATGTATGCGTTCCTGTTTTCAAAACACCTCACTCGCTTATGAAAGAATGCTATTGGATTGGTATTTCAATCATTTATGGTTCGTTTTCAAAATTTAGATCAGCCGTTTTTGAGATTTCACTGGTAACAAGAAATTGTCTCAACCTTAGTTTCCTTCGAAGAAATTTATACGAATAGTTTACCTTCACATTCAGGGACAACAAAAACTGTAAATCACAAATTGAAGAAAAAATTATCGAGATACCACTCTACTCTCTGTTCCCCAAAACCAAAAATGATACTGAGTTGAGATCGAAATTCAATTCCGATCATCTATAGATCAGAACTGCAATCGAAGATAACTCTCGAAGTTTTAATAGATGTTGTTCCATAGGAAGAAGACTTTCAATGCTCTGAGAATTACTGCACGCCTGTAACGTTCTGAAAGGCCAATAAAATTATGAAATAATGACAATCGAGGATCACGTATTCTAGTTTGGCGTATGGTATTAAGCGATTCCAGCCAAGAAGGAAATTTACATCCTGCAGACTGGTTGTGTAAATAATGGTATCGATTTATCTGTATATGAGAGGCAGGAATAACGCCTTGTTTATAGCGGAAGATCTAGCAAGCGTGGTTTTCCGAAATCACGAATGAGGCATGTAACTGATGCACTCTGTAGGCCTGTAGATCGCAGATTGAGATGGGGAATTAGGGTTCACATGATTTGAACTAGAAACTGTAATCATAAGAAGAGGTTGGATGAGGTTGTTAGAAATGACAAGCAATGTCATTTTCTCCGTAGTTTCATGGGTGTCTCACCTACCACAATCTGAGAAAAGAAGTATTGATATTGGAATCTACACCAGTGTAGAAGGGTACAATTCTCTACCCCAACAAGTAGCTCCATTCATTGAAAAACAGTTTCTTTTGGAGAGAAGAAATCTAATTAGTCAGCACCTTCTTGTATATCCTGAATTTGGATAGCAAAAAAATTCAAAAAACATCTCAGACCACATGCTTGATCTGGAACCGCAATTTTAACAGAATAATTTTAGGGTCTATGGATGTCTTTCAAGTATTGAACTATGTGTCAACTAGCTCTAATTAACATCAATCCATTCAGCGACCATTCTCACTAACATTGCAGGTACTTAAGGTGGCTATATACTGGTATTTTCACCCCATATAAAAGATTGTCTAAATCAGACGACCGATCTGGCCTACTTGATCAAGAATTGATGACGTAGACCGTAGTGATAACTCAAAAATTCGCCAGGTATCGTCACTCTCGCAGTTGATATGACAGTCTTGTGCACGTCCTGTGTTGCTAAGTGGCTATGTCGTTGCGAATTCTGGTCTATGAGCTGAAAAAATTAGTTGATTGTTGATATTTTCATTTGAGCAATATAATATTGTGATCTCAATTCAGAAGCTCGGTTCAGAAGTAGTATCACAATTCAACCGAATATTATTCACGTTAATGCGCGTGAGCGAATAGGAGTGAGAATTGTGATCAAATTGTATGGATATGTAAAGTGAGAAAATGCCATTTTTTCTGGTGATTGAAATCATTATCATTCTCTATAATCTTCTGGGTTGAACTGAAAATATCTAAAAGACATATCACTGTATTTATAGAATATTCAGAACGCGTGCACACTCTAGAATGTAGTTGCCAGCAAATTTCTCTTGTGTTTTTTTTTATGATCACTACGAAATTTCAAATGGTTATTGAATATACTAGAACGTAAGATTATTCTTGAAGGTAGGGTCAATGAAGATGAAGTTTGTTTTCATCAAACGTCAGATTGATCTCGCGTTCTATTCTCTGTTCTAACCAAAAGTGATCTGTATTGGCAACAACGTTTTCCATGAATCGAGTGATCTCGAAAATTTTTAGGAATTCCAACCACAAGCGCACCCTTAAGGCGTAATTTTGAACAACTACACCCTGTCTGCAGGTTTGCCTGGAACAGTATCGCAACAATGAAAGCACCAGTATATAGCCATCTCACAGGTACCTATGAAAACATTGACGAGACTTTGATAACACATGTCAATTATGGTGAGGTTCATTTCCACTGATTTTTCCCAGCAAAAATCAACTGAAACTGTATCCCAATTGCAACCTGCCTTGGTCCCTTTTCGAACTCCGAGATTATATATTTTATCGATGAAAGGCCCAATTTCGAAATTACATAACCCAAAACAGATCCCAATTATTCGATTCCGCATAAATACCTTCATTCGTTGATACCGAGTTCACCAAGGCCGTGAGAGCTTTCACCACGGCAAAACATCAACCGTTCCATTATCCGAGCATTACTGTATGAACTAGTAATTAATTGGCGGATCATGTTAATACTCCTTCGTAATTGTTAGATGTAAGACCTACAGCTTCTTAGAGCGTTCTTGTATGTGTTGTCTGTTAGGCCAGTCCAGCAGACAAATATTCACTACCAACAAAGAATGTATCGTTATCAAAGTTCAGACTTCCAGAAAATATTCATAGAATGACCCTGCCTGTGTCTATTTGAAAGTTTGTTAATCCGCAAATATTTATATGGTACAAAGAGTGATATGCGATATTCGCATTAACAGTGAATGTTTCCTCACTAGGAACTCTCTGATATATTTGTTTTTCATTCGGCAAATGAAACAAATTCACTCAATTGTTGCGAATATCGAAATCGATTTTCAAAACTCAGTTACGAAAAACATATATTTTCAACCCTCCGTTAGTTCGTAATTAAGTTTATGTCGTTTGTTTGGTCTGGCTTCGGTCAATTTGAGAATATTCCAACTCATTGGTCAGATGAATATGAATTTCGATTCTGAATTCATTCCACTGATCTTCCTATATATTTATTTCGACTACGAAATCCATTGAACATGACCAAGCTCATTTTTAGGTGAAATCCGTACAATCGATATCTGATTGAATGGTGATACGGATAACTCCGTCAAATTTAAAACAAATTATGTATGAAACACTGGATGGAAATACTTTGGTGTTTCGAATGATATATTTCACGACCACCAAAGTTCCATAAACTCCACTATGACCATGAAAATATCAAAGATACGATTCCTTCTCAGGAATTCACATATATCGCAGTTCAAACTGAAATGAACATATAACTCTATTTCAACTGAAGATATTACTTTACAGAGGAGTAATAGTTATGTTGATCGATCTTTCATGGTGTAAAAATGAAATATAAAACCGGAACGTACCAGGTCCATGAAGTCTATAATAGAAGTATTATTCGTCATCCTCCTTAGATGAATATCGGCGTGTGGAAATCACGGTGAAAACTACCAAAGCTGATTTCAGCCACAAGATCAGTTCAAAAAAAGAATTATTTCGTTCAATGATTTACTGAATATTAATTTTTCAAATGTCGCCTTAAAAAACGAAAACAAGTACAAAAATATTACAATATTTCGTACCAATAAGTCATGCTATTTGATTATATATTCCCCATTCTAAGACTTGCAGTTGATTTCAACACAAAGAATGAACAGCAAGAAAGAGACAAGGTGTTCACCATAGTATGCTAGTCAGAAATTTGGAATATTCTTCTCTTCCTACTCGGCACCTCATAGTTTTTATTTTTGCAACTAATGGATATTTCCTTTCGAATATCAAAAACAATAATTTGTGACATAGCGGAAACAAAATATAACATTACCACGAACAAAAAATCCACTGTATTTTCTTAAAGTTTGGTTCGCATCAATGGCATACATCAACCAGTTTTCAACAAAGAGTGCAGAAAATACAGCTATGTATGCAGCATTCATTAACATCTTCCTGAGGTATTATATCCAGATAATCACTCGAATTGTTAATCAATTTATTGTTTGATTCATATGTCAATGCGTTTTTTCTCTTCCTCCTTACTTTTTTTCGTTATTTCCATTCAGCACAAGAAAATGACATTGTATTATTTGAACGTCATTATTTTGTCATGGATAAATATTTCCTCCGAAGTTTTCTGGGTTTCTAACTTAACACAATCTGAAAAATAAGTATTTATATTGAAATCCATACAAGTCGTAAAAACTTATATACTGAAACGATGGCAAAAGGGAGTAATGGCTGGAAAGATTGCATATCTGTGAGTTCACTCGATGTGGATCGCTGCCTCTCCTAAAGCATATCTCAAATTTTTGACAAATGTCAATTACGAAAGTTGTCACTAAGATGTCTATATACTGGTGTTTTTAATGTTGCGATATTGTTTCAGACATACCTGTGGCGTGGTAGTTCATCAGTGGCCATGTGGGAGCGCTGGTTATCAAAAATTTCTATCAATTTTCGTGATCACTCGATCCATGGAACACGCTGTTGCCAATTCCGATGTTTTTGTAAAAGGATAGAGAATTTATCGGGACTGGATTTGTGAGGTTATTGAAAACACCAAAACGCGCCAAATTTGTGTTTAACTTTATACGTTATTCATTCCATGTAGTTTGAAAATAATTTCTCAGTTGGAATAAATTTGCATTGTGTTTCTACTGATCTGGACCAGAATTCGCAACGACATGGCCACTTGGCAACACAGGACTGTCATCTCCACTGCAAGAGTGCCGGTACCTGGCGGATTTTTTGCAGTACTACTACTCCTACATCATCAAATTTTTCATCAAGTTGGCCATATCGGTCGTCTGATTTGCTGTCAACCTCTTATATGGAGTAAACACACCAGTATATAGCCACCTTAGTTGTCACCAACAAATACTCGAATTTGAAAAGGAATTGGTGTATAAGTTTTGAGAATGAAAGCGGATTTTGTGTCCAACATTTTGGGAGAACTACTTTGAGTTGGATACTCACGAATAAGTTGCTTTTCTCCTGGAGTATGTTCGACTTCCTTCAAATATCTTTTAAATAATTGAATGTCATTAAATCAACCCAATTATGATCAGATCACGATTTCTAATTCCAGCTTCTGAGCGTAAAATATTGGTCATACATTAGTTTGCATGTCTATTTATGGCCTTATTTTTCGAATGTTAATTTCTTATTTCATTGAGAAATCATACTTCATTAATCATACCACTGCTGAATGGACACAATTAGTATTTATCATAACTTCGGTTAGATAATAAATTGTGCTTATTGCAAAATTTCAATTTTTGGTTTAATCAGGTCAATAACGGAGACAACAAAATGATAATAAATGTAATATGTATGAGTGCAATAATTGATAGATTCAAGTTATGCATGTTCTATGGGAAACCAGAACGAATATACATAATATATATACTATTAATTAATGCAATCATGTCGACATCATAACAGTTGCTATAGATAATGTAATTATAAGAAACCCACCAAGGAAAAGAATTATAGCTGTTTTACTTCCTTGTGATTTATACATAATTTCACGAGAATATATCATTAGTACTACTGATATGAATACGTTGTTTCGGAAGGGATGTTTGATTTCATTAAAATCAACTTCACATTCGGCCCGCTTCTGTTTCATATTCATTCTGTATCTCCCAGCGTCTCGCCACTTTCAGCTGTGAATAGCTGATTGATTACATAATGAGAAATCAGGTTGATATTCAGCAATTTTCATTTCCGTAAATTCTATAAATCGTGTTTTTACAAGCTGGTATTTCTCATTTCAAAGAGATTCGTTGGACCGAATAATTTTATTTTAATCGAAAGGTTTTTCAATGAATTACCAGTAGGCTTCTACTCAATATCATATTGAGAGAAAGAGATTAGCAATTAATTCATTGCTGTTATTGGAATCTTTTAAGTTGAAGTGAAATTTTGAGGCTTTTTCAACTTCGATTCAAAAAAAAATACATAATATCTGTGAAAGAAATGTCATTTAATTCGAAGCAGATGAGCTACATATTACCTTATAATTATCCATGTTCACCAACTAAGGTGAAATTTTATGATAATTTGTGTGAAAAATTTATTTTTATGGTGATCATGATCGATCGAATTAGGTTTGGAATGTATTCAATTCTTATTATTCAGTTGAATAAACCTAATTATACTTGAAATGTGATATTCTGTTGTTTGATTTATATGGAAAAATCAGCAGCATGAGCATGAAAACGTATAAATTGTATCCGGTTCATTATTTAACCCCCTCAAGAGTTTCTCTTGTAGCAAAGCGTAGAGCGGATAAGCCTCTTCCTTTCTTAAATTCGAGTTACAGATGTAAGTGGTGGTGTTAGTCAATCTTCAACATAACGGCAACAGCAGAAAGGAGCCTTTTAACTAAAAAGCGCCTGGAAACACATCTATTCATTTATTTATTAATTTATTTATTAACGGGTTACCCCAATACAGTTAAGAAATAACAAATATGTTGCGACGTTTAACCTAATCACTATATCACATTGAAATCGCATCAGAATACAAAAATATAATAATATCTGAAACAAACATAAAAAATAATAAAATTTCAATTTGACAAATTATCACTAATCATAAATAACAATCAATTGAACAACAATCTACCTATTTGTTTTTCAAAAATATTTGGATTTTCGCGAAAGAAATCAACACCATGACAGTATATATTTCCCAATCTCAATATATTTGAGATGGGTGTATAAAAACCATAGTTAGTTGAGTGATGTGGTACAACCGTACAACGAATAAGTTTTTTTGTCTGGTTTGCCTTATTGGAACATTGAATGGTATAATAGAGAGAATTTCCAGGGAATCGATTTAATTTAATATTAACCATGGCTGAAGAGTGTTTCAATGGTTCAACGCTACCCAATATTCATGAAGGAGTTGATACTGATATCAAAAATTTTATAAGTGGGTTTGCTGCAAGAAAGATGAATGAAAACCCTGGTATGTTGACTAATAACTAATAGATTGTAAGCAAATTTTCTCGACTTTTCGCTATTGATTTTGATCAATTTTAACTGAAGAGATGCCTTCGAGAGTTTGCCAGCAGAGGCGCACCTTACGTGATTTTTATTTAATCTGTGATGCCATGATATCCGATATCCGTCTGCTCGACGGCCATTCAATTATTTATAGATTTATAGGTTATGTTTATTTCATGGTCTCATGTTTTGCATGCAATTTCTTGCTTTCCCCCGAAATGCTAGAAATTATGTAGTCATCACATTTTAACTGATCATTAGGTATTCCTTTTGCTTTCAATTTGATGAAAAATAAATCAAAAACTCAGTGATTGTGATGTGATTTTAAATTTTCCGAAACAATAGTTGTGAGTGAAACTGGAAAGTATTGATATCTTATCTTTCTACTTTCTGAGGAACTGAAGATAGGTAAGTAGTTCTTTCTTCATAGTGTTAAAAAAATGTAATTTTAATGTGATTACGAGCCGATGATATGAGGGATAAGTAATACCTACACGTTACACAGGCGTTTTATTTTGAGCTTGAGGTTTTATTCATCTTGGCTGCAAGTAAACCAAGACGAATGAACCTCTGAGGCTGGTCAGGGTTGGATAGTTGATTCGAAAGAATACCTATTTGTTGCTCACTTAAAATCAAAAAGATCAGTTATTCTGATAATGCTTTGTTTCATTTATTGTTTTTTTCCCAATTTTGAAGAGGTGAATCAATATCAGAACAATTTTTGGCAATATTTTTTATTTATGCTTTGCCCCCCTCCCAAAACAAAACTTTGAAGAAAACATCAGTTATTTTCATCAGATTGTTCGAAGTGAAAATAGTTATATAGAAAACGTATTCGATTGAATGCCAGTCATTTATCAAATCAGGATCTCGTGAAAATATTGAATAATGTGCTAATTTCCGCTGGAGCCTCATACACACTGACGATTGAAACGGACGCACATTTTCGATATAGAAAATATTCTTCAATGCAGTATCTCATGTTGTAAGGAGGATATTTCCGAGACATAACCAATTAAATGCTTGTCACTACGTAATGATACCGTGACAATATCAAATACGCATAACTCAAACCGCAAGGTCGGATATATCCATTAGAAATGAACCATTGTAAATTCATTTTGACACGAAGTAATGCCCCTTTTGCATGGTCGCAGATTACAGCAGAATTAATAGCACTACCTGCAATGTGAACTAGTTCATAAACAAATATCGGAAAATAGACTACAAGAGTGTTATATATCAATTATGATTTTATGCATCTGGCTTAATAACCATGGCTTCTGGTCATACCGGTATATGTATGCAAATCGATAATAAGAGGGGTTATTATTATTATTAGATAGATTGTTTATGTAACGTGTGGGAAATATCGTTGTACTTCGATCCCAACTTTATCTAGATGAATGTGTCTAGCTTCATTTGGAATTATAGCCGTTACTTGAGATACGGAGGAAAAATCCAAGCATGGCTGTCATCTAATTATACGAGATCGAGGTAAATCAATATTGATACAGGATGAGTTGACTATATCGGACATTACGATAATTAAACACGAATTTCAATTGAAAAGTTAATTAACTTACTTATACTTCATATACTTCTTTGAAGTCATTAGCGACATGTATTAAGTGTTGGAATAATTGCATGACATTAACTTTTTATTTATTTTTTAAACTATAACATATATATAAATGAAAAATATAGATACAATCCTTACTGTTCTGATTATAGAAAAAAACTTGTGAAAACCAAGAAGTATGTGGCGCAATTACTGTTGTTTGACCCCTACCATTGCTTATAGAGGAATAGTTGGCCAACCTCATGGGGAAGATTTCTAGGAACGGAATTCGAGGTTTGGCTTTGACCTGGCTTTCGAATTTCAATCAAAATCGAAAACAATATGTACAAATAAATAACGAATCATCCCTACAACGTAGCATCAAAAGTGGAGTTCCGCAGGGATCCGTTCTGGATCCTGTATTGTTTTTACTATATGTGAATGGCATTGACACAATAAAAGCTACCGCCTCTTTCACTTTGTATGCCGATGACACATCGGTGGTTTTATCTAGTGAAAATGACGATGTTGATTGAACAATGTGAACTAACCATAACTGAAATGGAGAATTGGTTTTCAACCAACTCTCTTTTTATGAATATCGAGAAAACACAGGTGATAAGATTTCATAATAGACAAAAATATTGCAAAGAACTTGTTTTTCATAATTTGCGGACCGATGAGAACTGTATCAGGTTCTTAGGTCTCCATGTTGATAAATGTCTGTCATGGAGAACTCGATGTGAATCTCTTGTCTCTCACTTGAATTCTATATCGTTTCAATTTAGAAATATTAAAATTATCCTCAATCTCGACCAATTCCTAAAACTTTATTACGCACAGGTTGATTCAGCGAAAGATGTATTTATTGCCCAAAAAAAAAGTTATTAGAAGCATGATGAGACTCACAAGAAGACAGTCGTGTATTGACTGTGTATTTCAAAAATACAGGGATTTTAACGCTCCCGTCTTTATTTATTTTCGAAATGTGTTCATATATTTATAACAATGAATCTGATTTATTAATACGATCAGATATTCACAAAGTAAATACCAGACAAAAAAATAACCTCGATATTCCCTATTGTAAAACCAAAATATGTTCGAACTCACCTGGTGTACTTGGACCAAAAATTTTCAACTCTTTACCGAGCGAAATTCAATATTGCACGTCTGCAGCTCTATTTAAAATACGCTCGAGATCGTACTTGAATGAGAAATGTTTATATAATATAGATTCATTATTTCTTTAGGTGAAATATCTCATTGATTTGCCTTTTATATGTAAATACGTTTGTCTGGATATGTTTGTGTTTGTATTTGTATCCGTTATATTTCTATTTTATTTATTCTATTCGAACGATCAATGCATATTTATTATGTATAACCATTTTGACTATTCCTTCACAATGTATAATGTCTACAGAAAATGAAGATGATTTGATTTTGAATTGATTCGAAATATTATTTGAAGGGATGGATACTACGGGTGGATGGCACTAGTGATTTCGTTTCCAAGTCATGTCTTATCTTTCGTTTTTCTTACGTACGTCGTAGCCTAAATCACACACTTTCTTGATTACTTATACAAAATACCAAAAGATGGCAATCAATCCAGAAACAGAAGTGGAATTTTTTGTCGTAGTTCATTCATCTTTTGAAGATTGTTTTGATGCCTAAACATTCATTTACTTCATAAAATTTCATCGTTAACTCTATTTTGAAGCTTCGTTACCTTTCTTTCAATATTTCAATCAAACTGACAGAGAACTCTGCACCTATTTTTTTCCTCAGAGTAGGAAACTGTGTCGTGCATTGTCAAGTGACCGGAAATACCGACATTATACCGTAGATGGCGTAACGAAAATGATTCAAATCCATTTTACACAGCCATTGACTAACTATTCCTCTACAAACAATTCCCCTACTATTCAAGATAATTGGATGGATTAGAGGAAACTGTAGAAAATACAAATGCAGCAATTGTATTATCGATGAGCTGATGATGGATTTTCCATACTCTAATCTTTCAACTTATCTCCTATATGAGAAGCAGTTTTCGGTTATAATTGCACGAGTGCATAAAAATCACCGATAATTTTGCAAGAAAGCGTTATATCTAAAAATTGCAAGTTTATTTTCATATTTTGGCGAAAGTGCCCGAGTCCGAAGGACGAGGGCTCTTTTACAAAATATGAACATAACCGAATGCAATTTGTATAAGATATCACCCTTGAATGCAAAAATTATCTGGTCATTTCAATGCACGAATGCAATTCATTGGAATATTTCACGAATAAAGAAATTTTCAAGAAAATGTTATTTTTTGTTCATTTATATTTTCCTCTATAGATTGTATGGAGTACTCACCTAAACGCGAAATGTTTTTCTATTTTTGGAGTCTATCCGACATTTATTTGTGTTGTTTACTGACGTTTAGCGATTCGGTTTCAAATGTGTTGTTATGGTGACTTGATACAATGCAATTACCGCTGTAACTTTTCGATAATTGCATTGCTCTTATGGGACATTTTATATTATGAGGGAAATATTCTCCAGAATACATGGCATCACATACCCCAAGACAACTTTCATTATATCAAGCAGTTCAAAAGAATATATTATATGCTGTAACTTACTTGGTATCTTAAGAGAAATGAGAGTATTATGTAAGTCTTCTTTCAGTAGTGGTTGCGTGATTCCTGAAGAAAACTGTACTTTGAACACAAAATATTGGTTGAAAATTTGACTCCAAAGGGATTTTTATGGTTTGTTTGTTTGACTTACTCGATCCAAATGACGGAAATCATTGTGCGATTCTTGGAATAAACGATGACTTATCCAAACACTTTTTAGAAAACGTGGTCTTTATTTACAATTGAATAGAAAATAGCTCATAACTTGCAGGAAACTATTCCGTCAAAATGAAATGGTAAGTTATGTTTCAGAGTATTAAAAATTACAAAAACGCATTATATGTCAGGTAGACGTCATAGTCAATTGACACCATCATAAGATGTCAGCGATCCAGTAGATTCACTCCCAACTGGGACAAAATAACCGCCATCAGCGCCTTTGGTAGCTGTTTACCCTAATCTTCTAAGTTTTATGCGGAAAGGCAGCTTCAAATTTCAAAAGATATTCTGTGTTGTTCTGTGATACAATCCATCGAACGCAAGTTTTATCCACCAAATTAGTATGAGAGATGAATAACACTTGCAGTTTCGATTGCTTTTGATCACGGTGAATGAATATTTGCACTTTAGTTGTTGAGGAATGTCGATCCGTTATGTCTAACCCAGTGACCTGGAGTAAGAACATCATTTTATTGTGTTATACTCAAAAAGAATATCAATGAAGTTGTTCCAAATTATTCATTCTCAAATTGGAGTCACCAGTTGCATTTTGAAGTATTTTTTATATTTCTACACAGTGAACTAGTTTCTGGATGTAACGTGCTCCACATGTAAAAGTCCATTTTGGATTCGATTTCGATCGTTAAAGAGCTATTATATTACTGATATTATTTGTATTACCCTTCGAAACTTATGTTTCATTGAGGAAGCATACCCTGTGAGTTTTTCTACGGCCTCTCACTTAGGCAAAATAAAAAATATTTTTGTCAGGTACTAAAAATCATATCATCATCCTCTTGAAACGAACAAAGTCAACCAAGATTTTTTCAATGGATTCCAGAGCTTCAATGTGAGTTTTCATGTTGAATTTTCCACATGGGATCAGACGATCCTAGAATAGTGTATGGTTCTATGGCCGAATGTAGGAAATGCGATTATAATATGTGATATATTTTTATCTCATGATTCATAAAAATATAAGAGATTCAATTCTATTCTGTAGTTACCAATAGGATTATCATCGGGTATCTTTGAAAAAATATAGCAGCAAGGCATCTTTCTTACTGAAAAGCAATTTCGAATTTTCCTATTGCAATTAATTCGATGACACTCAATGAAATCTTCATAAAAAATTGCCTTCGGATCACATTTTCAAACGCTCGAAGCTAAGTCATCGTCTTCTGAATACGCAAAGCAGAAAAGTGATATTTCAGAAATCAGACACTGCAAGCTTGGTGTGAAGTGAAGCTGCTATTAAACTATGTTCCATTGATTTATCGGAGGAGTCAATTACTCTTGATGATGTTACGACGACAGAATCAATCCAAGTATTTATGAGTGGTAATTGTAGTCACCTGCCATTAACGACTCACTGATTTAAAGCTAATTCATTCATGTTCTTCCCACACTGAGGTGTTCTGTATGGTAATACCAGCGTCACATGTTAAAAGGCTATAATTCTGATACTCATGAAAACAGTATAAAAATCTGTTAATGTACAATTCACGTCATCGCTAGTCAATTGAATTTTTGAACGGGAGGAATTTATGACTAGAAGTACATGCCACAATGTAACTAATGATCGTTTCCGCATATTCCAAGATTTTTCCACGGACTTATTCAATTTTGTACCCACTAATCAAACCAACATGCTTCAACTCCAGAAGGTTGGTATTCAGCGTTATTGTTCCAAATATTCTTCTTTTCAATGAAGCTTCCAAGGATTTTCTATCGATGACATTATCTGAAAAAATGTCAATATATTACATGTACTTCTGTTTTTCAAAAGCTTACTTCGTACTTATTAGCGATAGCGGATATTATAATATCTCTCAAAATATGGTTTGATATATTGAAGTATTTTGTAACTCATTATTAGCAGTTTTCGAAACTTTCGTTGAAATCGTGTTTTGAATTTCCCAGTTTCCTCATATTGATGATGTGATGGTTTAGTACTTGGTATATACAAAAATAAGGCTACAAGTATAAACTTTCTTTCATCATATGTGATGATATGAACTGTTATTCTTTTTCCAAACCTTGGACTCTTGAATGTTGATGGTAAACTTTCAAATTCTGATGTTTCCCAGTTATCTCAGGATGATCGCTCAAACAGAAACGGCTCTGTCAACTTGATTTCATCAGCTTTTTTCTCTTGACAAAACCTCAATTTTCAGTTCAATGTAACGAGTAGATGACAACACGTTTTTGAGACACCTGATACTCCTATCGACCACATTATTTCGGATTATTCATCGACTAATATGTTGGATAATAGTCTGTATAGTGTCATCGGTTTGAATTACCATCTTGTATCACTGTTGATAGCGCAAAAGATCCTCGGGGTATTTTCCCAATTAACAGTTCAACAACAATGCACTGATTTGCATATATTTACTATCCAATTTGCCATGACTACCCTGATGTATAATATAATTTATCGCTGGACTACGCAAAGTTGATCAGTTTCGAATTACCTGGTCGTTCAATTAGCTTTTATGGTTAACGAATTTTTACGTAAATTGACTACCGTTGTCCTCTCGAATTGATAAGTGAGTTTCAGCTATAAGGGAACGTGGATAAATACAACTGAATGATTTTCATTGTCCATTAACTGGTTTCAATTACGGAGGAATTGCTCGAATGGAGAATTTGATGTTGATTGAAATAGAAATGGATTAGTTTCGATAGTTTGTCAGGTCACACTTTGCTAGCACACGATAAGATTATAAATCTTGCTAGAATTTGAATGGTTTCCTCGTGACGTCCACGTGGTTCAAGACAGGAGCGCAGAAGGGAGTTTTCCAGTTCCGCATGAAACATTTGAACAGATATAAGATCTGAAGCTGAGAAAATTCGAGTATGAAAACATGATTTGACTTGAAGTTTGATCAAATAACGATGTCAAACAATGCCTAGTTGTGATTGGTATTGGTTAGGACTTCCATTGTCTATAGTATTAGCTCCATTGACATCTATATTGCTAGGAAAAAAAATTAAATGCAAACGAATAAGGTTATCGAATCCAAACGAAAAGATTTGAAATGGATTTTTAGTCAAAAATATAAAATTATTGTTTTTGATTGATCAAAGGAAACAATGTTGAAATATTGAATTACCAAGATTGCCAACAAGAGATATTTGCATTTGAACAGGAATTCGCGTATGAGTTTTGAGACGGAAACGGATTCAGTTTCCGAAATGTTAACGATGAGTATTTTCATACATATATTAGTTCTTATTATTTTTTTTGATAGGCAAAATTTGAGATATACGAGAAGTTGCTGACTAATTGGACTTGTTCTATCCAGAAAGAGCTATTTTTCAATAGACGCAGCAACTTTCCGATGTAGATAAAAAATCTGCCCTTCTACACTTGTATAGATTCCAATATTATTTTTATAATTTCAGATTGTGGTAGGTTACAAACCCAGAAAACTACGGAACAAAAATTGATCCACCACAAAATAATGACGTTCAAACAGTACTTGTAATTTCTATTTTTTGAGTCGGAGAAGAAAAGAGCCAAGAAATTATTCATCAAACCTTCTGCTTGGATTTGACTCTGTTCCTTATTCTATTTGTATTTCATAAGTTTTTTCCCTTTTTTTTAGCAGTAGGTATCAATAGAGTTAATAATATAGACAATGGAAGTCCTAATCAATGCCACTCAACAAGGAAAACTGTCAACCAAGCAAACGATGCCCAATTGTATGTGTGTGTTGATTTTTTCTAATATAAAATGGCAATGAGGCGTATCCAGTTTTTTGTACTTAGTTTAGTCTATGACCATTTTCCCGTGTATTTATCCCCTACAGCACCGATTCGCATGGAAATTTGGATTCAGGATCTTCATACCCTCTTTTTCAAAATCTACCCTGTGCCGAGGGTTGCTTTCTCCCTGGGGGTGGATGCTACCCCTTCTTGGGGGTGAAAAATTTTTTATTGGAAATAAGTACGGAAATCAATAGATTGACTTATTCTAAGCACATTTTGTTCAATGAAGTTTTTTCTGCAAAGCAATACTTTTCGACTTATTCGCGAGTGAAATTGACGGTTTTCAGGCAAAAAAACACTTTTTCGCGAATAACTGGAAAAATACGCATCTAATCGAAAAACTTGCGAAGAGCAAAATTAAAGCTTTTGAAAAAAACAAAGGCGATAGTTTATTTGTGATGCATGCAAACCCACTACAAACTGAATGATTGCTTGTTGAAAGTTGATTGGTATTTTCAAACGACAAAAGGGAAAGTTACTTCGTACAATAACTAAAAACCAATATATTTTTCGGCAAAAACTCTCTGGACCTTTTTTGAAGTCCTTCAAAAACCCTTCATTTTTGTTATTTATAAAAGTTTCTAGCATCAAAACTGACCGAGGTATGAAGGAAAAAATGTCGAATCCTATTTTTTCGTTGAAAAAAAATTGTGAATCACTCATCCTCTCTTCCTCCCCTTTGAAAAAAATCGTTGTTACTCCATAATTCACTTCATTCATGGTCTTATAATGAGTTCTGAGTTTTTCATCAATTGAAAGTACGTAGTTTTGGAAAAAATTGAGATTGAAGAGAAAAAATCATATACGTAATTCAGCGAAAAATAACCATTTCTTCGAAAGAACTCGAAAAGTATTGATCACATGCAAAATTTTCTAGAGTACAAAATTGAAGGTTATTCTTCTCTAAAAAATTCGGTGTTTCATTTTTTCTGCAGGATGAAAATAGAGTAAGATATGGCCAGTTAAATATTGTGAGGGTTCGCTCAAAGTACCTTTTTTGAGCCCTTTCAGCATGAACCTTTTTGAAAATATAATCCGAAACAAAAAATGAAAACTATCATAAGGGTGGTTTTTAGAGGTCGAAACTGTCTAATATATCAGAAAATGTCTATCAAGGTTAATTCAACGTATTTACAGATGACTGCACGCTCAAAACTAGTATTTTGTATTTTTTTTTGAATAGGGGTAGTTTTCCTCTCTGATGAATAAAAATCAACCCCAGGCACAACCTCAACTTTGGAGTAGATGGTAGATAGAAGCTAAATCTCAAAATAAATGCGAATAGATACTGAGTAAGTTGAATAACTGCCAAATAACATGTTAATTATTGATGATATTCTGTCATAAGGGGGGGGTGTTAAGGGCTGACACTGATTACTAAACCATAAATTATATTAGAAATCATCAATTGATTGATTTCACTGATATAAATATGATTTCAGTTTATTACATGCTCCAATCTAATTTTTTTTTATTTTTTCGAATAGGGGTGGTTTTTACCCCCCCTCCAAAAAAAGCAACCCTCGACACAAGGTAGATTTTGAAATAGAGGGTAAGTAGAACCTATATCCAAATTTTCATACCAATCGGTGCTGTATGGGATAAATGCACAGTTTACACTTTTTTTACCGTCATAGACTGGAGTACTAGGCATGAATTGAAATCTAGAGGGTACCTCATTTAACAAAAACATACCTGTAAAGAGTAGGATGAGGAAATCAAGATATATGATGGGTACTGAATATAAAATAAAAAATAATATTCAGTCTGAGTAACTATATCTGTAGCATAACATTGTCAAAATTCAAAAGATGTGTATGTACACCATGCAGCGTGTTACCTATTGCATTTCTGATTACATGGTCTTACTATTCATCGCAATCTCATGCTGCGTGCAGAGCAGTAACAAGTATATATGAGATCCAGTACTTTTAGAACCGAACGAACTTAACGGTATCTCCATCATCGGAAAACTGTAAAACATGCACGCATGGATTTGAACATGGCTCTACGCACTCAGTTTTTTCACATTTCCGTTCGCAACCTACGCATGTTCAGTTTTTGAAACAGCAGCATACCGTGTGAACACAGATTTAGACACGCCCCTATGGTTGTTTTCACAAGACACAGATTCGTTGGCGTTTTGGGCTATTATTAAATATAATGAGTAGGTACTTCGACAAAATCAACTATTCATGTAGACGGATATGAATCCAACTTCTGGGGCCTGTTTCATGAAAGTACAAAGCTTGTAGCTACAAGAGAAACACGATGTAGGTACAGGTGAAAAACGAATGAAAAACAATTATTTGGCATCGTGATTCTTTGTGTTTTTCTTGTAGCTACAAGACTTGAGACAGCCTCCTGTTTGCCGAATCGCATCTCTCACACAGGGTGTTTATTCGAATCTATCCCAACTCCCCTGTGCTGGTTTATAGAAAGATGATCGTGATATATCAGACGGTATTAGTATTAGGGACTTCTATGTTATAGGAAGATACGATTTCTGGTGTTGTCCGGGTTTCATGATCGAATAAATTAAGAGTACAAGGGTATTGGAATATCAACTCTTTCGGAGGGTAAAACTGGTTTCAATTGACGAAGGAAGTTTTGGGAGTGGACGAGAAATCAGCCCTCCTGAACTTGTATATATTTCAAAACTGATTTTAAATTTTTTCAGATTGTGGTAGGTTACTAACCCAGAAAATTCAAAAAAAAGGTTAGACTATAATGAATCTCCTAGTGTTTGGAGATCGTTAAGGTAGGTACTTTGCAATAACACTATAAATAACTTAAAAATTCGAAAAGTTTAGAAATCGAGAACTAACTCCCTGAACATGAATCAAAAAATATCTATAATTCACATAATGATGATTGGTAGGTATAGTGTAGAATGACTTGGTACTGCACGAAACTGAATAAATAGAAATATGGAAAATGCACTTATTATCTTCTCTAAATATCTTTGAATACTATTCAATATTGACTGCCTACTCCAAAGAATGAAAATGAGCTGTGAATATTGCATTCTTATAGATTTGTTACGAAATCGACACTAATATGGGTACAATTATTGAAAAAGTCAAAGCACTTGAAAGTAAGTGATTTCCTTGCCAATCTTATTAAAGACACTCTGGAAGAGGAAGTATATTAGATTCTCAAAACATTCGTCGAGACAGTAGGTGGATTATTTTCTCTGACATTATTTTTCAATTGTCATTTTTGCAATTTGAAAAAGTAATTTCTTGCAAAGCTGTTGTCCAAATTCTAGTGCCCAGTAGGTGAAAAAGCGAGTGTAGATAACTAATTATGAAAATCAGCTAATGTCTTCTTGAATATTTGAACTAGAAAATTCATAGTATTCCACTCCAATTCTTTCTCAGAATGAAAACTGTTCAGATAAATATGCCCTGCACCGTTAAACTTGTACAGATTTCAAACCTGATTTAAAATTTTTTCAGATTGTGATAGGTTTTAACCTAAAAAATTAAATGTAAGACTGTAATGCTTTAGTGTTGGGACATCTAAGGTACCTTTGATTTTTCAAAAATTTTGAAATTGAAACTAACTCCCTGAACATGAATAAAAATTCTATAATTGCACATAATGATGATTGGTAGGTATAGTGTGGGCTGAATGTACTGAACAAAACCTTGAATACATAGACATATTGAAAATGCGCACTCTTTACACTTCTTCAAAATATCTTGGAATACGATTCAATATTGACTGCCTACTCCGAAGAATAAAAATGAGCTGTGAATATTGAATTTTCATAGATTTGTTACGAAATCGACATATTATGGGTACCAATTATTGAAAAAGTCAGAGCAATTGAAATTAAAGTTATTTCTTGCCGATCTTATTTAAAACACTTGGAAGAGGAAGTATATTAATTCTCAAAACATTTCGGAAAAGTAGATGGATTATTTTCTCTAGAACTATTTTTCTATTTTTTTTTTTAAGAAAAAAAGAGATCCAAAGGAAGTCCAAATTCTAGTGCCTAGTAGGTAGAAAAGCTAAGTGTAATCTTCAAGACTAGAAAATTCATAGTATTCCACTCCAATTCTTTCTCAGAATGAGAAACTGTTCAGATAAATAACCCCTCAATTTTTCATATCAGATGTTCCGTATAGACAAATGAGAAAACTATTATATATCTCGTTAAGTGTAATCCATCACTGAAACGTTTAATTCTAATATTCGCACGACCTGAAGTTTCCTACAAGAAAACATAAAGGTATTATACTATGAAGGACAAATAACAGCATTATGTAATATCCCTCAATGGAATTGTGAGAATAGCATGCTGTGTTATATGTATCATTAGGTCAGATCTTCAATTACCAGTCTCGCGTGACAGAGAACTTTTTGTTTGACTAACTGTTGATTACAGAACTCTTCATGAAACCTATGGTTTTATATTTAGTTTTGCTTTTTCAGACGCAATAATGTTTTTTGTTTCAATAACTGTGGTTGTAACTAACGCCAAGTTTTCGTGAGGTTTGGAAAATCCTCGAGAGATTTTTTTTATTATGATTTGAGTTGGCAGGAATTCAACATAATTTGGTGAGACAATACATAGTCATTAAGTTCAGCAATGATTACTTCCATCCATAATATAATGGTAACAATGATAGTATCATAAATGAATAAACGAAGTTCAATGTAAATAACATACAACGGGGCGGGAGGGGAAAAAAAACAAAAGAAGGGAACCCCGGAGGGGGGGGGGCCCCCCCCAGCCGCCCCCCCCCCCCCAAACCCCCAAAAAAAAAAAAAAAAAAAAAGAGAAGGGGGCCATCCGACCGGCCCCCCCCCCCCCCCCCCCCCCCCCAAAAAAGAAAGGAAAAGGGGAGGGGGGGGGGGCCCACCCCGCGCCACCCCAAAAAAAAGGGGAAAAAGAAAAAAAAGAAAAAAACCCCAAAAAAACTTCCCCCCAACAATTTCCCCCCCCCCCCCCCAGGGGGGAAAAAAAAAAAAAAAACACCGGGGGCCCCCCCCCCCACCCAAAACCCACAAAAACACCCCCAAAAAAGGAACGCACCCCCGCGGGGGGGGGGGGAGCAAGACACAAAGACCCCGGGGGACAAGCCCCCCCAACGAAAAGGGGGGGGGGGGGGAAAAAAAGACCCCAGTCCCCCCCCCCCCAACCAAAAGGTCAAAAAAAACCCCCAAACCCCAAACAACAAAAGAGAGGGGGGACCTAAAAAAAAAAAAAAAAAAACCGGGGGGGGAGAGGTCAACAACCGTCCGAAAAGGACCCGAAAAAAAAAGAAAAGAAAAGAAGGGGGGCCAAGACCCGAATCATCACGCCAAACAGGAGAAACAAAAAGAGATGGGGTCAAAAAGACGTTTTTGGATTTCTCCGAAGACGTTGATCAATTTATACAGACAGACACAATAACTTATAAAATCATCGAAGAGTGTTTATAAACCAATCAGTTATTTAGATCAACCCTCATTTAGTTTCTCATAACTGTGATCATATAACCAAAGCAAACTTGTGAGGCTCGAATGACTCTTGATAGGAAGAAGAAACTAAGGTTTTGTTTACTGTTTCATATAAAATCATCAAATTCAATGAAGAACAAATACTAGATTTGAATGATTTCACGTATCAATGAATTGAAGGTGATGAAGTAACTATTTTTACTTTAGCCCAAGAGAAGTCTGAAAATTTACATTTTGCAGTTGATCTACATTCTGCCTTTATATTACCGAACTGCTCAATTTATAAAATTTCTTCGTGTACATTGTTAAGACTCTATCTTTGATTACCCAACATTATTGATCAGCACTTACTTCAATGCATGCGTTCAAAAATTTTCAGTAATGTCATCTCTGAATAATTATAATAATTTCCACATTGTCATCTAACAGGAAAAAACTATGAAATTAAAACTCTGCACCAACTTCAGGACCTTCAAATTTGAGTTATATGAAAGCCGAATGATTTTGTGAGAAATTGATATGATATGGTTCGAATATTCGGATTAACAGTTTTTTTTTCTCTAAGTCCTACACAGAGTATGGATGCGGCGAAGTTGCATCATAACCGTTACGAATTCATAGAATCCTGCGTGACTTGAAATCAAACATCGCCTTTCAAATTCATGCAGCTATATGCCAATAATTCCTGGAAAAATGCAAGTATACAGCATATTTGCATCGAAACCAGTCGGTCATATTCGATACTTGAGTCCGCATTGTTTTCCAGAATCGAGAATAAATCTATCATAAGAAATTATGTGATATCCGTTTCACCTCAATACGACCTTCTTTCGGTATTTCACATGAACAGCTCTCTATATATAGGTCAGCAATGACTTCGTGGATACTGAAATGAGGAATCGTGTATACAATTTTCCAAAAAATTGTAGTTTACTTCATTCTTCGCCACTTGACCTCTCGTAATAAATATTAATGAACCTATCGGAAAATAACCTCTTGACGCCTTAGGTGTTCACGAGCTAAGCCAGATTATTTAATTACGGTGATGTCAGCTCTCTTCTGTATTTTCGTTGCAGCTGATGGAAAAAGTTCCTCCTCCCCAGGCTGAAAGTGTATCTGTTCTATCTTGTTTCAACCTACATTGAAATTCTTTTATCTTCAGAATTTGTACCACAGGGACGTACGTTTGCGTATTCAGTTTTTAAAATTTCATGGTATAGGATCGAAGAAAATCCTGGTCGAATTTATATCGTGTAAAATAGTATATCCCCTATTACAAATAGCGAAATGGCCAAGGTTCAATTCGCGGTCAGGGCAGAATTGTTAGTTGCCTAGATATCTAGATACTAATTCTGGTAGGTGGTATGTCTGGATTGAATGCACCAACCGACCTGGTAGCACTGTAGGGTTCTGGTGGGTTTCCCTGCAGTTGAAATAGCAACTGCGCTACCGTAAAGAACAGTAAGACGCCTCAGAGCGCTTCGGCACTCAAGACAATTTGTAGACCATTACCTGTACAAGGCTCGCCTTTCTGGGCACACTTGAAAAGTGGTCGACAAGGAAGAGTATGATACTCACTCATTTGGAGCTTGGATAACATAGGGGAAGGTTTCTTGAATAATTTTCATCTCAGATATAAAAGAAGTAAGAGGAGTAGAATAGATAGAGTATAATATATATGTGAACAACAGTTTAATAGCAAATCATTGCAAGGACGTGATGTCTGGTTGATTACATCGGTTAGCAACATTTATCGAATAGTTTCAAGCTCATATTGTTTGAACCAGGAAGTATCCCTTCACATATTTTCGATATGAGTTATGGATTCAAGAATCAAACAGAATATTCATACAAAGAATCCGAAAGTCAAAATGAAAGACAATGATTTGAAATAAATAAATAGATATTCTGTTCTGTACTCTTTGCAGACACACAACATAAGGTGAAATTAATATGATTTTTGTTCTCAGGATATTCGATTCATATCATTGAATCCAATTGATGAAATGAAATTGTTCTCAAAGAAGCTCAGTATGATTCAGAAATAATTATAAGTTTCAGTTTTCAATAAATGAATGAACTTTTGAATCGAAAAGATATTTCCTTACTGTTGTTAGTGTTCTACATAAATGATTGCAAAAAGTTTCTCTAGTAACCCAAGTAACTTATTCATTACGAATTTCAAAGCACCATTTATTTGTGACTGAATTTATTTACGATTTTTCACGACTCGTGGAAAAATAGTAGGTATGTTTACCTCGTTTGGAAGTGTATCACAGTCTTCCAGGACTGTTCCGCTTTTCTTACCTGGCAAGGATTATACTATTGGTGTGTGATTTTCAATAGTTCCTTCATGCATGTTATGGTACTAGGCACTTTCCAGTGTTCTCGAAAATACAGTGTGTAACAACGAAAACTTGACAGAGCCGTTGTTGAATATGAAAAGATTTTCGAAAAAAGCTCGGACACGTCGATTTTTAATTAAAGGGGGACACCTTTCAGACTACTCAGATTTTTTGTAGTACGCACCCCCTCGGAGGGGTGCGTCCGACGACCCTTATTCAGATAGGGAAAGTGGGTCGAGTGGCACCTTGTTTTGAAGGTCTCTCGAATACCTTTACAACTCTGTTAACAGAAAAGTTTTGTGACGATTAGTTTTCGAGATAATTTGAAGTTTTAAAGGTATTTGTATTGAGTTCAACACTGTTTAAAATAAATCAAATTGTTTTTAAGATACAATTTACGTTCAGAACTTTCATGGAAAAATAAATTTTTGCTTTTTATGACAACCTGCTAAAACATGTCCATGTGATTTCGTATTTTTTGTTTATTACGAGGAGATTTGTTCGGGGAATGGGGTCGGTTACCAATCGTTACAGAAATTTTCTTTTGACAGAGTTGTAAAGGTATTCAAAAAACATTTAAAACAAGGTGCCACTTGACCCTCTTTCCCTATCTAAATAAGAGTCGTCGGACGCACCTCTCCGAGGGGGTGCGTACTATAAAATATTTGATTAGTCTGAGAGGTGTCCTCCTTCAATTAGACATCGACTTGTCCGAGCTTTTTTTAAAACTCTTACTTTTTATATTGAAAAACGGCTCTGTTAAGTTTTCGTTGTTACATACTGTATATAGGTAGTAATGAAGATTTGGTAGGGTGAGTCTGAGAATGATATCTCTGATTCAAACAGAAATGCAACCTCGAATGAATTTTATTTGATAAAATGAAATCAAATTCAGAAAACTAACACCTTCTAACATCTCTTAACCCTGGATGGTATTTAAAAGTAGGTGAAGCAGTTCAAATGTAATTACAATATAACAAAATAACACAAGAGTAATGATTCTTCAGACACGACAAT
Organism: Zygogramma bicolorata; assembly: GCA_032362365.1. Taxonomy (NCBI): domain Eukaryota; kingdom Metazoa; phylum Arthropoda; class Insecta; order Coleoptera; family Chrysomelidae; genus Zygogramma; species Zygogramma bicolorata. The sequence goes on along the minus strand of JAVJAQ010002177.1, from coordinate 107,418 downwards.
ACAACGCTTTCTCGAAAATAATATGAAATTGTCGGTTTGTTGGTCCTCCACTATTTAACATCTGTCAGTTGTGCCTTTAACCAATTCTCCCAACTACTGCTGATATTTATGCATCAAACCATGTGTGACCTATAACCGTTGTAACCCATGACCTTGTAATAGCCGTGACCTTAGTCAGGTGTGACTGTTGATTCTACGGAAAAAATTAATTGAATGAGTCATATTTATCGACAGAGATAAGATGAGAATGTAACGGGTGTATATCTTTCGTATATCTTTCGTTGGAAATGGAGATGAGCAATGTTTTCAGCAGAAAGAACGTTAGATCGTATTAATATTCACGAATAGTGAAAGAAGAACTTTCATAAACTTCTCACTCCGAACTAGCTCTCAATGATTTTGTTTTTGAAAAATTACGAATATGTGACTTTTAGTGATTTATGGTTGAAAAACCTATGAATTACAAATTTTTTTCCCATCTTCAATCCACGATATTACGAGAAAATTGAATCAAACAACATTTGATATCCCATCTTCTTCATTTCTTATCCAGCGTATCAGCATCGCTGTTCAACGCGCACCATTTCTCCTTTGAATCATTGGATGAGTTCACATTCCTTCCCGATCACAGAAAATCTTATTCTATACCAAATCAGCCACCCCAAACTCTTGATCCGAGATTGTTCAATTCCGTTTCTCTCCGATCCCAAGATTTTATAGAAGCGATCCTCTAAAATTCACAAGTCTTCATGTTCTTTCGAAAGTAGACCACACCAGAAAGCCTAAATATGATATACTCAAACCCGAAGCGGTACCAGTTGAAATGGTGACTTCATTTCATGACACAAAGTAATACTTCTGAAAGTATTGAGACATGTGGCGTTCTAACAGGCAGACTCGAAAGAAATGAACTAGTTATAACTGACTTGATTCTACCAAAGCAAAAAGGAACCACATATTCTTACGTGACAATGAATGAAGAGGAGATTTCTGATTATCAAGATCCACATAACTTGATAACAATTGGATGGATTCATACTCATCCTTCTCAAACAGCATTCCCCTCAAGTGTTGATCTTCATACCCATTATCCTCATCAGTTACTGATGCCGGAAGATATTGTTATAGTATGTTCACCGAAATATAATGAAACTGGGTTTTTTATATTAACTCCCCATGCCTTACAAGCCACTTCAAATCCAATATGAATGTCGGTATATGGCGAAACGGCAGTGGCATAAGTTGTTTAGAAACATGGGAAGTTATATTTCTCAATTTTCAAAACTTGGATCTGATAAATCTCAATATTGATTCTAATAGACAAATCACTAGTTCAATGTCAGTCATACTGAATCATCGCAACAAATTGGTATAATCCTTGCCTATAACAAATATCGGAAATTCAATCGGTTCATCGTTGCTTTAGTTGGATAGGATATCGCACGACTTTCTGAACAAGATTATGAGTAGAGTTATTGTACTTGCACGTTGCGATATTATCAGCAGTCATGATACTGCAACGTTGATAGTGACATAATCATTGAGTTAACGATATCCATCATTTTCTCGACTGGATGTTCCAAGTATCATTCAGTTTGTTGGATACATATTTCATACGAATTCCAATGAGAGAAACAGGAACTAAGCTGGGTCGCCTGGTAATTGCTGATTAGCGGATATTCCATTGATTGGACATGGATATCAACATTCCTCGAATTAGATATATGAATAGAATGATGACATAGGTGTTGCTCGATTGGCCTTTAACACTTTCTTCGCATATTTTCCAAGTTCTCGTTCTGCATCATGAATATCTCAAAATAAATAAATATTTTACCATTTCAGTCTCAGTTTCGTGAATCAAAATAATATATTATTCAGTGCTAGTAATTCAACTCATGTATTTCTGAACACGAATGTTGAAAATATCCGTGAGAAAAAATTGTTTTCGATGTTTTGAAGAAGAATACACGTTTGCTTGAGTTGACAGTGATCAAATATATAGAAAATGTTTAAATTGTTTTTGTTATCTATTTTTTTTTTCATGTTCCTATCAGATGTTAGAAAAATATATTGAAAAAAGATGAGAAATATTCTCGAGGAATTTTTAAGAACCCAAACATTCGGTCTCAATGGGTTAAAGAATGTTCGATGAACAGTATCAATCGATACAAGGTTGTTGTTGGAGTACATGCATAATAGTATTTTGAGTATGAAAGGTACTCTGATGAAAACTTTTACGGAAAGAAGTAATATTCCGAGAGAATAATAGTCATTATTGCTAGAAGTATACTCCACTTCATTTAGGACTAATTAATTTATCAAAGATAATAATACCACGAGTCCTTCAAATTTTTTTCTACAAAAAATTTTTTATTTGGCAAAAGTATGAAAACAAACCGATTGATAAAATCACGAGTCCGTAGGACGGGTGCTTTTATCTAATTCGGTTTGTTTGAATGCTTTTGCTTCAAAATAAAAAAGTTTGAGTGTTTCGAAAATGAAAATTTATCCTATTAAATCTGAAGAACGAGTTGTATTTCGAGAGATTATTTTTTGAACAAATAGAAGGAAGAACAATTAAATTGATCAGTATTTCATTTACATAAGGAGGAAAGGAGAATAGGTGAAAATTTTACAAATTGGAAATGTCAAACGACGATGTATGCCTTCTATGATCTAGAAGAGATATGATACTTACGCAGTGAATATGATAATGCTTTTCGACGATACCAACAGAAGGAACCTAAAATCATTCGTTATGTCGTTGTATCAAAATCTTCATACAACGGTTTCTTCTCATACAACAAAAAATGAATTGTATTCAATCAAAACTAATTGTACGGCATCTTCATTTGAGTTAAGGAAACCTTAAATATTTGAATCGGTCGTTCGCTATATCTGTCATAAAGTTGGGGTTATGAGCTATTTACATTTTTGAGTGTTCATTGAAATGTGTTATGTTATTATTATGCTGGAAAAGTGAAAAGTGAATGACTATTAATAATAAGATAACTCTTCATTCATGATAATTAATGTAAATATGAGCCAGTTCAATAGAATCGACGCGGTAAACCTTATAGTTTTGACAGTTCAAAGGTAAACAACGTTTTATCAAAAGGATCAGGCAGTTTCATCAGTATAATATCGAATGATTGGCCAGAATAACCATAGAATAACCCGCTACTCTTGATTGAAATGACAAAAACGTCACATTTTGACAAGTGAAAAAAATAATCATAAATAAATGATTCTTCAGTTGCATTCATCTCAATACAAATTCACAAACACTACCTACGCGTTTGACTCTGACACTTTGGAGTTTGGTTGTATTGTTTCCATGGTAATATTCAATTCGAGGAATTTTCTGATAAGACTACAAGAGGGAATAAGGACTATCACTATTATTCCATCGTCATTATTCGCTAAGAGAATAATATATGGCACTATACTGCAGAAATCATAAGTATAAGACTCAAATTGTGTATTAGTCGTAAATACATAACAAAATGTTATAGTTTTTTACTAACAACTCACAAAAGATTCACAAAATCGCAACACGTGTTTCGCTATACAATAGCTTCAAGCAGGATAAAGATACACAATGCCAGAAACTGTAGCATTTTTGTGCATTCTAATATGAGGTTTCAATGCTTTCAGAACCTCCAATGAATGACATTGAAATATCGATTCGGAAAACGATCATAGAAATTTTTTCTGTAAAATGTTTGTTTAGAATTTTGTTTTCTTTTTATTCGGCGAAATTTTTTACTGATTGACGAAAACGAAGAGCATGATCTACTGTCGAAATTCGGATATCAGATCGAGTTACCTAATTCATCATAATACCTTCTATAATTCCAATCATTAAACAAAAAACACAGTTAAACCAAATTCTACTCATGAACCCATATAACTCGTCTCAGATTCCACAAAGACGTTTATCATTAGATGTTTCTCATTTTATAAGACATGGCCAAGAAGTTACGACGGTTTGTCTGCCCTCAGGCATATTCATTAGTTAATATATATGACTTTGCGGGAAATTAAATAAGTTATTGTTGAGAATCTGTTGTAATATAAATACTAATTTATTATGAAGAGGTTCACCAAGGAATCCTTCCTGTTGACCTCTGACACAATCGACATGTGAAGATGGTGAGTACTAATCGGTTTTAGGTCAAAGCTAATGGTTGGTAATATAGGATCGATTTCCTCATAATTTCTATCCATGGGAGTCTATTATTCAACAAATGAGTCTTACTAATTAATATGCGATAAGTATTAGTGTGGGCGATTATCCAACCTGCATTTGTTCTCACTTCAACTTGAAACACTGAACAGCTATGTGATGCTTGAAAGCAAAATTTTGAATATCATGGATATGTACGCATTTTGGTCAATTGAATTTGGTGAAGGAGGAATATTAGTTAAGATTATTTCCAGAAAACATGTAAACACATGAAACATCAAAATCGAACACGGGAACAATACAGAACCCGATATAGTACCTGAAAAGTGAGCCATACGACAAGTGAGGCTACAATTGAGTTGGAGATATATACATACCAACAATTAGATCATATTGATATCGGAGCGCTATCGATGGAAATAAGTCGACTGCAATTCTGTGAAGGTGGAAAAACGACATTTTCTCTTCGAATAAGAATAAAAGACAAAACTCCCTCTGCACAGTACTTCCTGCACCATTATCACTACACAAACATTGATGAACCCTGTTTCAGCAAACAGACCTAGTCAATTCAAACATTAAACATCAAACAGTTTCGATACCGTGAGGCAAATGATTGTACAGTTTTCCTCCATTGTAAAATATGGAGTCTCTGGTGATGTTTTTAGTTGGCACTGTGAGTTGCAGTGTGTCTGCTGTTCCGGGTGTTATAATGGGAAGAGGATGTGGCAAAGTTTAATATATGCTTATTTATTAAACACACAAGTTCAAAATATGTATTTGTTGTTCTGACATATATGGTAAATTATTTATTAAACACACAGATTCCAGTATGAATAATGCAGTTACCGTTAGGATATTATGGTTTTTGAAGAAGGTTCTACAGGACTCTCTTGGTTTAAGGTTTCCCATATACCTTATTGCCCTTTTCTGTAAAATTAAAAGACTATTGAATAAAGTTGGGCTGCATGCTCCCCAAAACGGTATTCCGTAGCGTAAGTGGGAATCTATAAGTGCATAGTGAACCATCTTTGCAGTGCCGAATCCCAATTCATTACGAATTACTCTAACCGCATAACAGCCAGAGGCGACTTTGCTAGTGAGTTGTTTGACATGATCCACAAATTTTAAATTCTGATCAATGAACACTCTTAGAAATTTAGTGCTATTTTTAGATTCCAATGATCTGACTTCAAAATAAAGTTCGTTGATCGAGCATCTAAACGATATTAAATTTGTTTCAGTTAAGTTGTAAGATAGGATGTTTGAATCACACCAATCTTTCACTTTTTTCAAATCAGCAGAGATTATTTTATGTAACTCACAAGTATTTTTATTATTCCAAAGTATGGTTGTGTCATCTGCAAATAAGGTGAACTTTCCAGAAATATCAAGCTTGGTGAGGTCATTAATATATAATAAAAAAAGAATGGGACCTAAAACAGAACCTTGTGGAACACCCGAATTAATTTCCCTTTTTCTTGAAAGTTGAACAGTTTTGACTATTTGCGATCGTACCTTCAGGTAGGAATCGAACCATTCGAGAGTTACTCCTCTGCATCCATAACAATGTAGCTTTCTCAGCAGTATTTCGTGATTAACGCAGTCAAATGCCTTTGACAGGTCACAAAACACGGCAGCAGTCTTTTCACCGACATTTATCTCAGAATAAACTTTATTTAGAAATAGCATCATGAGTATTTTTATTATTCTGGAAGCCGAATTGGTTTTCACTGATGATGTTATGCTTAATTATGAATTCAAGTAGTTGTTTTTTAATTATCTTTTCAATGATTTTTGCGATGGTTGGTATAAGAGATATAGGACGGAGATTAGAGGGATCATCAGAATCTCCGCCCTTATGGAGAGGAATGACAACAGAAGCTTTTAAAAATGAAGGAAATGTGCCTGTTTGAAAGGATACATTTATCAGTGAAACCAGCACATTCAGAGCGCTAGGAGGAACGTTCTGTATTATTTTAATTGAAATGTCATCGTAGCCTGCAGTATTTTTGTTTTTGATATCCTTCAAGATTTATAATATTTAACTTCCGAAACGGTTTAGAAAAATATTAACCACCGAAAATGTTAGATTGTTTATATGCAGATTCACGAAAGGAAAGCCCTGTAATGGTCAAAGAACACCGCGTGAATCAAAGGACAAGAGAAACGAATTAACATTCACTTGGAATTTTTGAAGTTTGTAAGCCTCAGGAAAAATCTCTCTCGGAAAAGAGTTCCAAAGCTCAGCTATTCTATTGCAGAAAGATCCCTGAGCAAGAGAGGTTCGATAGGTTTCCAAATTCACAACAAAGGGGTGAGATTTCTGTACTCGTCGAGTCATCCGTGCAGACACTGCCAAGGGTGGAACGATTGATAACAATTAAGAAGAGCACCGACCGTGAAAATATCTATAGAAGAGAGACGAGTATTCGACCCTTCTACGATTTTTCAATGAAGTGAGCGAATCTGTGAACGAAGAATCACCAACAAGACGAAGAACTATACTTCAAGACAGGTCGTATCTGAGCCTTGTAGGTCATTAGAAGCTGACGAAAAATGAAGTGTGCCATAATTGCATTTGGTCCGATTCTTGAATGTTTCTCAATAATCAAGTTATATGCAGGAATCAATTGGCCATCAGAATAGAGCAGGGTCCAATCTTGTAGCTACAAGAGGAAAACAAAGAAACACGATCATAAATAATTATTATTTTCTCGTTTTTCACCGGAACCTACATTGTGTTTCTCTTATAGCTACAAGAATTGTACTTTTATGAAACAGACAGATAGTTATAGGATTCAGATCGATAGTCATTCATCCAAAATAGTACCCGCATAGATAATTCAATTTGTCGGAAAGAGTCGAGGCAAATTGCTAATTGTTGTCATTATTCAAAGACGTATAAACCTTCGAGGAATATTTGTTCGATAGAAGTAAAATACGGCCGAGAATTTACTCCATTCATACTAGCTTATTACACGATACCTAATCGTTTCTCTACAGAGTAACGGTGATAAAATGCCTTTTATCGTCCGCAGATTCTTCCATAATTAATAAATTTCAAATGCAATTGCATACAAATGCGACTCACAAAGCGGCAAGCCGACGGTCATTTTATTATCCAAAAGTCGGGATGAGAATGAAGTTATATTCGAATTGGATACATCCCATAAATTGGAAAAACGACTATTCATTTTGAAAATTATTAAATGAGGATTATATATGATTCTGTGGGATTTTTTATTGTTTCTTTGATCATCGTTGAGTTGAAAACAATCTTCATATTGAACACGCATCGAGTGAATTCAGAGTTGTTATATATGAAATAATAAATTAACTGATAAAGTGGTGTCAAATAATCATTAACCAAAAATTAACTTGATTCCTTGTAGGCATTTTCAGGATATGAGATTTTCAGCCGATTGCACCGACTTTTTGTTATGGGTGCATTAACCCAATGGGCCATTAGAGGTCAGTGAACGCACTGAAACGATTGCACCATAGTTCAGGAGATTATTGAACACCCAATAACAAACCCTTACCTTACTCGCCATATTTTCTCCTTCAAATGTACGTTAGTGGTTCATTACCTTTGTGACAAGAGCTGGTGAATAAAAAAATCATTGGAAACCAATCAGTGATTCATTGTCAGAATGCTTCTTCTTTGGCATATTGAATGATTTTGAAAACAGCAAGAATTCTTACTAACTTCAGTAAAAAGCCTGCAGAACGCGATTTCCCTTCTGTTGAATGGAATAATAAAATTAAACTGATAAAATGATAGGAGTGTTATAAAAACAATAGGAATTTTCAATTTTTCAATATTCTTGGTAAATTCAGAATTAAAAATGAAACTACGTGGCTATCATTTCAGTAATTTCATTATATTGCAATATTCAATATCTGGTAGATTCGTGAAAGTAGTAACGAAAAAAATCGATATATGTCATTTCATTTGATTAATTTTGATAGGACACATTCGATGGGCATCTCGAAGGATATCAGAAATAAATGCCATTCAAAATGAACTCTACTCCACTTGAGAGTTGTAAGAGGTGGAGTCCCTATCAATTTTTTATTTTACCAGATTCGGAAATTGTATTTGCTTCCTAGTAATACGACGTGAATTATTATTATTTTTTTTTATTCGGAATTATCTTTTTTTTTTTCATTCGGAATTATGACCTTAGCCGATCATATGCATAGTTTCACGAATACAATAATATGCAGAAGTATGCGTAGAAATATTTTCAAGATGATTTATACATACAGAATGCATATTCAGTATAATTCAGTAAATTTTTTATCTGATCGAATGAATTGGTTATAGTGAACTCAATTAAAATCGAATATCTTTCCGTAATTAGTATCACATCTGCCATATGTCTGAAGCAGAACATGTTGACAGTTCTTTCATCGATCCCATTTCCTGGACGCTTTCAATAACGCTAATTAATTCACTCTCAATGCGAATTGAACTGAATACCGTTTATGAGAACAAAACATCAAATCACAAATAATAATTTCCTCCTGAAGAAGTATTCTGATTAATTTGCACAGCATGTATATTTTGTATGAGACTGATTTATTTTCAACAGGATGTTTTGATGATTACCCAATAACTTTTCATTCTGAAAATACGATTTCTCAGATATCACATACTAGTAGCTTATTCCAGACAGCTTTTCAATAATATGTAGAAACCCTTGACATCTAGGAATTATTATACTTAATGTTTGTTCTTTTCTACCCATCAAGAAGGATCGAAGCAATTTCCATTAGTCAGGATGTGTAAAATCTTGGAGCTATAATATTAATATTGGTTCGGACTTCAGTTGCCGTTATGATTAACTTACTTGAAAGTTGCGACTAGCTTTTTGAGTTTCAAAAACTTGGAAAAACCATCATGCGATAGGCAATTGTTAGTTGTCTAGACACCAGTGACGGATCCACGGGGGGTTTCGGGTCCGGACCCCCCCCCATTGGGGAAATAGGAGATTTTTTTTTTCAATTTTTATCGGCTCCTAATTTCCAAATTTTGTTAGGGAACGAAAAAATGTCACATGAGCAAGGCAAAAAAATAAAATAGAATAATTTTTTTTGCTTTAAAATTGAAGAACTTTAATGATTATTATTACATTCCATTGAAAAGTAAAGAGCAGGCTACATTCAAACATTAGTGAATTTTCATTTTTCAACAACCAATTTCATCAATTTATTCAATTCAATAATCCTCCAATTCCTAAAAAAATAAATCTCAAGAATTAAAAATAGTACAAACAAGATCTGGATTGAATGTTACCCAAAAAAACAAATGAACAAACAAATTTCGCTTGAAATTTTTGGACTCACCGATTGTTTTTTCCTTTTTTTTCTGATTCAGTTGGTTCAGACGCTGGGTCAAGCCGGGTAAATAATGAAAATAGAGTCCTCTTCATGTTTAGGTTCAAAATGATTTTTTTTTCTATCAAATTGCAATTTTTCTCGATGACACTTTGAAAAAAAAAGACACTTGTCAGGCTTCTGGGAAAAAGTTCGAGAAATTTCTGACAGTGCTGCCATTGGATCCTTTTTGGCGCAGTATTTGAAAAATTAGAGTTGTTACACTTGTAATGAGTATTGTATGTCGGTAAGGATTTGAATATACTATGTATGAGTAGAATATGCTGTTGATTAGGTTGAATCAACTCGATTCGATTTAAAAAAAGTAAAGTTTCGAACCTACTTTACCTCCTGGCTACACCTTCAGATTTTGCTCATGTCAATCTCTTCCACCTTTTTTTTTGGATCTTGACTAGTTGTTGCTATACGGTGGCTCATAATTTTCTGTTTTATATATATATATATATATATATATATATATATATATATATATATATATTTACATATATAAATCTTGAGTTATAGACCCCCCCCTTGACCTGATCCTGGATCCGCCACTGCTAGACACCAATATTGGTAGGTTGGATATCTGGATTGTGTTCTTTTGCAACTATTCTGGTGTTACTGATGTACGAACTTACATGAAAATTTTTTTCTCTGGGGTTCTTCTGATCATATGGACCAATATCTTATAAGTACAGTATTCAAAGGAATAAATGATCTATAAAATGAAAGTTCGAACCGATAACCATTCTCATTGTCAACCAAATTCAACCAAACATCACATGAAGCCAAGCTAAGCACTATGTTTTTAGTAGTGTATCGATACGGCATTTTCAAATGATAGAGTACCATTCAGAGTGAGCGATTGATGCTAACTGTAATTATGGATAATGATATGACACTAATGATTTATTAAGGAAATGCGAGAGTTGAAGATAATGAAACCACCATTTTTGCAAGGCATTCATAGTGATACGAGTTCGACCATCAAACAACGATTTTGCGAAATAATGAAACCCTTTCCTCACGGCCATGACTTTCTGTACGCCTATGGAAGTGATTCGAAGAAGACCACGCCCATCTACCATCAAAGCGATTTATCGCGAATGTTCGAGATATATACCGACCCCATTTGTTGTTGTAGGCGAAATAGTTTTAGATATCCCAGTGATTTACTGAGTTGTAAATGAGCTGGTTCAGTGATTTGTTGAGTAATGAATTCAACAAATATTTGCGAACCCGGAAAAAAAACATAAAAATAGTATAGGGTGATTACATGTGTCATAAATTCCATTCAGTTACGGCGAGTGGTATAGTATTTTTCACAGTAAATGGTATTGGCTTATTAAATGCAATAAACTACTCGATTGAATCCCATTGTGTAGAAAATCATCTGGTCAAAGATGCAAATGTGCTACAGGGTCAAACTTAAGGAATTTGAATTTTGCATAATGTAGGAGATATACAAGTAATTTATTTAAATGTTACAATTCTATTCTATATTACACCTATACATAGTGTAGATTTTTTGCCTTATCAAATCTTTTTCCCAGTCGTCTAGACTTTTTGTGACACAATCTTTACGCTGTTTTCTTGATTCCATGGAATTTTCAACAATTCGTCTAACTGAAGTAAGAGGCACCTTCGTCAAATTACTGGTTACTTTTGCTGCAGCACCCACGTTATATCCTTGCTGAAGTAAGGAACTATACACATTTTGTATAATGATTTTCGCGTCAGAAGATAAGTTTTTCTTCTTCAACGAACCACTGAAAGAAGCACTATTACTTTTTATCCACGACGCCACATACTACCTATTCTGTACGTTGGGGTATAAAATTTTTGCTATTAATGCCTGTAATAAGAAATAAATGTTATAAAATTATTGCACGCCGTAACACAAGTGAACACTTCCAATGAAATACAAAGACTAAAATGAACAAGAATTGTAAGCTGTAAACCTCTACAATCCCTCTCTGAGAAAAAAAATTACCTGACTCCGGTCCTTTTACATTTATGATGTGCATCTCGGATTTTACAACTTAAGGGTCTAATTGGTTTTATTATGATCCTTCAGTCAATACCATTTATTGTGAAAACTGCTATACATACCCCACTGAACTGTGACTCAAGTGAACTTAGTAGAGTAACAAACGTTCTTCTATTGGCTAATGCTTAGCAACTGAACTCGGTTCACTTGAACCGAGTTCACTGGGGTATCTGCAACTGATATCACTTTCACTTATTCTCTGAACAAGTTTCGATAACGTATTCGCCTCAAAATATCTTCAGTCTTCTATGCTTTTTCCACTATGCTCCTTTCTATCTTGAGGCCTTCCGCGCTCCAATAACTAAAATAACTTGCATTATGAATTGATTTACGAGGACTTCGTCTGGAAGTGTAAAAGGGTACACCAATTTAGCAGTTTCCTGTACAATAACTCACAGCTCGGCTTCGGCATAAATGGATCGCTAGCACTTAGACGTGTTTTCTGGCGAATCTCAATTTGAACGATTACCAGCACTTACCACAGCTGAATCTTCGTAACGATGCTTCATTTTCGAGTTGTACGCAAAAGTTGCGGAACTTGCGCAACGACCAACGGAAAAAATAACGAAAGATTGCGATCATAAACAAACCCGGCTGCGCAAAATGAGAAAGCGGCATGTCACGTTTCGGATTCGTTTTCCTCTGGGAGATTTATAGCCACAATAATGGTATTTCTCAGTCTGGATGGAAGAACCTTGAAGCATTTGCAATCCTAGGCCAATTTGAAAACGAGCTTTGCTCAAAGGGATTTTCAATTATTACGAAAAAAAAAATCGATTTGTGTTGAGTATATCAAAGTTCTTCGAAATTGCCGATATTTCGCAAAATGTTAGTCATTTGTATGGTAGATTAACAGCAATGATAAAAAATTCAACTAATACTGTTCAGAGAATGGATTTTTCATTTAAAAAAGGGCTTCAGTTATAACATCAATATTAAGAGAGCCGACGATGCTGAATCGGGATTTTCTCGAGCGTCATAGAGACCTATTGGGTTGCGAAGCTTAGATGATACAAAGAAAAAAATGTTATATAATCTATACCTTTTCATCGGTGAGGAAAGCGGCTATAGGCTTTCAAAAATGTAAAAAAATACTGTTGCAAGGACATACCCGAGCGCGTCAGATATTGATATCATCTATGTCTTACATATTTTTAAAAATGTACGTATGTTAATATTATTGTTTTCATGATGGAGGTGGTCGTACGTAAGGGTTGAAAATGATAAAGAAAAAATTCTCTTGCGCGTCTGATTTTCTGAGGGGATGTTAAGTGAACCTAAAAAAAGCTCCTATACAACAACCTGACGTTTTGGATGTGACGCAGACTCGCGGCCGTTATTAGAATGTGAAAAGAAAAACGTCATTTTGAAATACACAAGCGCGTCAGATTAAGATATATATGGTTCATCTTTACGCCCTAGACGTTTATCTGGAGGGATTCGCCTATTCTGCCATTTTGAAAAAAAAAATGTTTAATCATTGAACTTAATCAATTGAAAATTTCAGGAAGAACCATACAAATAAAAAAAGGGTTTGTTTTTTTAGTAGAATACTTGTATTTATAAGAAAATAAGCATAATATAATAAGGGGATACATGCATCACGTAGCTGCACGCTTCAAACTTTATCGATGAGTTTTTATTATTTCGGCTTGTGGAAATGGTCAGATTATATTTTTTTTGCAATTCTTTAATTATTCCCTTCAAAATAAAAATAAGATCAGCCACGCGCGAGAATGTCGAGATGACGTTTTTTTACAACTTTGTAGCCCTCCTCCTTCTTCAGGTCCCTCTCGAATTGTCAAATTAGTGGAATATATGCGTATATACGTTACTAACTCACCCTACCTTAATCTGACGCGCTCGAGAATTTGAGATGATCAATTTTTTTTACTAATCTGATCCTTCATCCTCGAAGAGCGGCCATATATATAGGGCTCATATGTTGTGGAAGTACTTAACCGGGTACAAGGTATCCCCCTGTATATTAATCTGCCGCGCTTTAGTAAATCCCGAAATCCCCGCTTGGGCTCCCCTTTTACAATTATATCATCAGTATAATGAAATGAAGGCATCTTGATGATTAACACTCATATACTGTCGATATGACACTGAATTGAAGAAACGAAAGATTGTTTATATCAATGCACCCTTGGTTTTTACTATTTTTTCACGAAATGGTGACGTACTATAAAGGTCAGTTGAGACCGTCCTGAATGAATTGATCGTGAAGAAAAGAACTATAATAGGAATTTATTAATTCTGTTCTCTCATCAACTTGAGAAGAAGAATTCGAAACTGAATTCTTTGGGAAACGTGAATATATCCATCTACATATGTGTGTTATATTCAACACAATCCCACTGAATCAACCTTAAAAAAATAACAAGATGTAGTTTAATGATGAAGAAAAAGATATCCTGTTTGAACCGTAACAAAATGTACTATAGTGGATGGGTAGGTTAGGTTAGGTCAGAAGTGAGTAGGTCTGTTCGGCCCTCCACTGCAACCCACAAGGGTTCATTGTGGCTCACACCTATTCAAACTTGACCAAATAAACCCAGCTTCTTAACGAAGCCGATTGGTTTGTATGGTGAGTGATCTTTCAGGTCAGATGGTAAGAGTGAAGCCTTGCCAATCTCTGAAAACCTGATTCGGTCCGCAGCGGGGCAGGCACAAATTATGTGCTCTGCTGTTTCATCATTTTCCAGACAGAGACGACACAAGCTGTCTTCTGACAGTCCGATTCTCTGCATATGATGATTCAAATGACAGTGAACTGTGGGAAGGCCAGTTAGACATCGTAGTTCGTCCCTACTGTAGTCCAACAACTGTTTGGTTTCCGACTTCGAAGGGTGAATAAACGCCTTGGAATGAGCCAATCCTGGAAGATTTTGCCAGAAGTCCATGAATCTTCTTGCCATCCAGGTATTTAATGTTTGTTTGGCAAAGCATAAAGCGATGCCAATGACAAGTTCTGGTCCGATGAAGCTGCTTGCAGCACCCTCCTTTGCAAGGAAGTCAGCAGCCTCATTGCCTTCCAGGCCAGTATGGCCCGGAATCCAGACCAGAGACAATTAGTCGAATCTTCTTATTGAGGAGAGTGGTTTTCGGCAATTTGTTACCAGTTTGGACGTTAGTCGGTAAGAGCCAATGGCTTTCAGTGGATGGATAACTGATAACTGTTCTCCAACTAGTCAAATGCCTGTGAAATTTACAAATTCTTCACTGGATTATGAAAATAATTGACGTTTCACTGAACCAAACACTTACGCTTCACCATAAACAAGTTATCCTGAGTCTCTGAGGTATTTTCTTGGTTTTACTGATAGCACGAATTCCAAATACACCCTGTAAGACTTATGATCAAAACGTCAAGCAACACCTACCGCATTCCATTATTACTAAAACCTGCTTTCAAATGAGTCTCGTATTATCTAGAGTAAATATCGGTTGTCGAGCATAAAAGGCCCTATGAATCGTTTATTATCTATACAATAGACTTATTCTTGAGTTATCATCTGTAAATCTAGAATGTGTACTCACCAAGCTCGGTTCCGAGTAGTTGTTCCTGTAACAAGTGAAAATAAAATATTAAATGAAGGTAGTTAACTCGAATACAGTTCTCAGTTATGTCAGAGGATAGAACTTATTTTTTCCATTGTATTGAAATCCAAAGGGAAGTACAGGATAGTTTTCTAAATGAAAGTTTATTTATCTGGTTAATAATACGTTATCCTCAATACTTTGAGTTATGTTCAATAAGAAAAAACATAATTGACTACATAATGAACTCATTTTTCTCTGGAATAGGTGAAAATTACCTAGAATATTTCCATCGTATGTTAAAAATCCCATATGAAGCGGGACATTTTCGATCAATTACAGCGATAAATTCCCGGCGGGACATTTTCGGGCTGGTAAATACCCGGTAGGTATCGAAAAATACCCGCTCGGTCCGTGTATCTATAGTAACGATTGTTGAAATGTACATTTGTCATCTTGACAGGCATAAATACTGAATTTTAAACGTCGTTGTCTTAACTCCGGAAATATTCTACCGAATTACACTCGTGCATCAAAATAAACCTGATGATATTCCATTCAAGCATATTGTCAGTGAAAAAACTGCATTCGGTTATTTTCATATTTTGCTAAAAGAGCCCTTCTCCTTCGGAGTCGGGCTCTTTCGACAAAATATGAAAATAAACTCATATCATGGAAAATTATCGGTAATTTTGAAGCACTTGTGTGATTACTCCCGATTATGATTGTGATTGACAATACCCTGAAGTTTGATGAACACGTAATCCATAAAAAACTTGCATTTGGCCGTTATGCTGTCAGGGTTATCACCGACGAGTTGTGAATAACATCTAATTTTTCTTTTTATTTTATTAGTTGAGTCTCATCTGAGATATGGTATTGCTTTCTGGAGTTTCTGTGGCAAGCAGCTGATGCAATCTGTGTTTGTTTTACAAAATAGGGCGGCAAGATACATATCTAGAGCTAAGCAATCGAACCACTGTAGACCACACATTCATTCATTAGGAATCGCATTTCAACACTCTATTCCATTTTGAAAACAGTATGTCTCATTCATATAAGAAAAAATAACTTTTCTTTCAAAAGGATTCATAACAACTCGCAAAATGTCAATATGCCTCTGCCAAAACCAACCTCAACATTGACCAAAAATTCCATAATATTTTAGAGTCGGACATAATTTAATCATCTACTATCTTAAATGGAAAGTATTATACATCCAAATACATTTAGAAAACGTGTTGAAGAACTTTTACTTTCTGAGGCATATTATACTTTGGAAGAATACCTTGAAGACAGATTTTGAGTAACTGAACCTGTTAAATTCAATCGATTGAATTGATTCATTTATACACGGAAACCTCAACTGCTTTGTAGAATCTTGTGTTGTCCAATCATTTCATTGTGAATTGACTGATTTATTATTTCATTTATTTATGCTTTGTCAATAAGCATTTTTTCTTCGACAATACATTTTTTTGAATTGAATTTAATTCGATTTAATTGAATTGAAGAAGGGTCCATCTTAGCAAAATTATTTGGTTTCAAAAAAAAATCATCAAAGTATGTTCTGATTTCCTGTATTGAAAGAAAAAAATACATTTTCGCAGGCATTGTTCAGGTCAATATTTACCCAAACCTAACCTTACCTAACCTTCATCAATGAGCTAAGAGAGTTGTACTGATCAGTTCTCCCAGAAGAAATATTCTTCGTTAACGTATTTTTTCTGTTCATGTATATAACTATTATTGTACGTTTTTTGATTCGACAATAACAACAGATGAATCAGTCGTCGTTATTGTTGATAAATGTGATACTTCTTATATACACCGTCAATCACTCGTTCCACCGGTTAACGATTCCTTGTAAGGCTTTACGATTGATCGAAAATAATTGGAAAATATTCGATTCATTCGATTGTGCGTTCTTTATTTCCTTCGTGAAACGTATGGCCGTGGATAAACTGATCTCCTCAATAACGTTAACCCGTTCTTTGGAAACAAATGAATCAACCAATTATTTTCACATTTTTGGCGAGAGGAAAGGACAGAGACTTTTTTGTCGAGTATAATTAAATCCATCTTATGAGGTATCAAAAACTCTTCGTACTAGTTTCTCTTCCAGAGTCCCCATACCAGCTCGAGAAAAAAAAATGAACAGAAACATTCCCATACCAGCTCGAGAAAAAAAAATGAACAGAAACATTCACGTCAAAAAAAATTAACGATGACTTGGTAAAAATAATAGAGTGGGGTAAAATGGACTTAGTGAAAAACCCAGACATGTCTCTTATCAAGGAATGCCGATCTATCTTCATCTAGTATTCAGATGTCAGGAGTAGCTATTCCCACACAGCCAAGTATCTCGATGCTAGGAAATACGATCAGTGATAATCTCTCATGAGAAAACCATGTGGGATCGATTGCTCAAGGTGCTCCCCAAAAATTTGGATTTCTATTTGGTGCGAAGAAACACTTCACTTCTCTTCTCTCTCTCATTAAGGCTTCTCGATTCTATTTAGAGAAAGGCAATCCGTCTTGTTGGCGATTCTTCGCTCACAGACTCGCTCACTTCATTGGAACATCGTAGGAGGATCGGAAACTTGTCTCCTTTCTATAGATGGCGCTCTTCTGAATTATTATCAATCGTTCCACCCTTGGTAATATCTACACGAATGACTCGACGAGTAGAGAATTCCCATCCCTTTGTTGTGAATTCAGAGACCTGTCGAACCTTTCTTGCTCAGAGATCTTTTTTCAATAGAACAGCTGAGCTTTGAAACTCCTTCTTGAAAGAGGTCTCTCCTGAGGTTTACAAACTTCAAAAATTCAAAGTGAATGTTAATTATACGTATAGTGTGTTAATTTTTTTGTATCCGTGTATGTATGTATCTATGTGATCATGACCTTATACGTGTTTTTAACATATTCGAGCTGTTTTTGACGCGTGTAACAATTTTTTTGTTCGACACACTAAATAAATGATTTGATTTAATTCGTATCTCCTGTCCCTTGATACACGCGGTGTTCTCTGAACAATATAGGACTTCCCTTTCGTGTGAATCTGTATATAAAAAAAGTCTGAAACTGTACCAACCATGCATGGTGGTGAAATAAACGAAAATGTTATCACCGAATATTTCCATCGTATGTTAAAAATCCCATATGAAGCGGGAAATTTTCAATCGATTACAGCGATAAATTCCCGGCGGGACATTTTCGGGCTGGTAAATACCCGGTAGGTTTCGAAAAATACCCGCTCGGTCCGTGTATCTATAGTAACGATTGTTAAAATGTACATTTGTCATCTTGACAGGCATAAGTACTGAATTTTAAACGTCGTTGTTTTAACACCGGAAATATTCTACCTTATTACACTCGTGCATCAAAATAAACCTGATAATTTTCCATTCAAGCATGTTGTCAGTAAAAAAAGTGCATTCGGTTATTTTCATATGTTGCTAAAAGAGCTCTCCTCCTTCGGAGTCGGGCTCTTTCGACAAAATATGAAAATAAACTCATGCAGTTTTTAGACAACATGCTTGCATGGAAAATTAACGGTAATTCTGAAGCACTTGTGTTATTACTCCCGATAATTAGATTTCCCAATTTTCAGTCCATAAAATGATACTATCGAACCAACAAACAAAAATCAGTACAGTGAAATCACCGTGGTGTACGAATATTCAACAATGAATCTCCGTAATAAAAATCACAAAAAATTACTAACGATACAGAGTTCTTCCCTTAGCAACCCCATGCTTGAGTTGCCAAATATCATTGACGTTATCATTGTTTTGAATTCAGCGTTTCTCCTTTTTCCCCACAAAAATTCTTGGGTACATTACTTCAGCTGTTTCTATCGTGAAAATATAGTAGTTTATACAACAAAATGGTTAAGGCTTTCGCGGCCGAGGTTTTCGATATCACTACTTTTCTTCGGGTTTGAAGGCAGAGAAAAGTGGTGATATTATACAAGAAAAGTGGATACGGTGGTCATATCGCACGAGGACGAAGTTTAGGCACCGTGCCGTAGAGTTATTAATCCTTCGACTAGGTAAATAATTCAGTCTCTTTCAAGGATCATATTGACAATCAGTTTTAGATATAGAGTATTTTTTTGATATTTATGAAAAACTCACAAAAATAAGCTCAATTGAATTCAATATTTGAGTCTTGCCGACGATATCCTCCGAAAATGGCAAAAAATTATCAGTTCCTGAAAAGTTATATTTCAATCGTTAGAGAAATGTACAAAAAAATCGGATTGGGTAAGTCTAGAACCAACGACTCTAAGGTAGACCGTTTCAGTGGGCGTAAGAATTTAGAATTCCAGTTAATTATTGTTGAAGTGCTGTCAATATATTTATCACTAGAATCACTCATATTAACACAAATAAATGTCAGATAGACTTCAAAAATAGGAAAACATTTGGCGTTTTGGTGAGTGCTCCATACAATCATAGAGAAAACTATAAATGAACAAAAAATAATATTTCCTTGAGAATTTCTTTATTCGTGAAATATTCCAATGAATTATGCATAAAAATGACCAGATAATTTTGCATTCAAGCGTGATATTTTATACAAATTGCATTCGGTTATTTTCATATTTTGCAAAAGAGCACTCGTTCTTTGGACTCGAGCACTTTCGCCAAAATATGAAAATAAACTTGCAATTTTTAGATATCACGCTCTCTTGTAAAATTATCGGTAATTTGTATGCACTCGTGCAATTATAACCGATAATTGCAAAGAAATTAGTGACAGATTAACGGTGAGGAAGTTTGAGAATTCGCCAAGGATGGCGTGATTTTGAAGTTGAAGATGAAGATTAAAATTATTTTTAACATCCATTTTTGAAATTGATTTTTGTTTTTTTTTAGATAATTCGCTAAATTTTTTTTTTTTAATTTTTTGAAAAATTTGAAAAATTTTCATAATTTGTAGACAGAAGTAAATTGTGATGTTTCGACAAGGTTGTTTCTGGCAACCAACTATTTTGTTCTCAGTGATTGGTGTAATTCATATCCTTCCTTGTACGAATATAAAATAATAACGATTCAGTTGACCGGAAATGCC
Organism: Zygogramma bicolorata; assembly: GCA_032362365.1. NCBI lineage: Eukaryota > Metazoa > Arthropoda > Insecta > Coleoptera > Chrysomelidae > Zygogramma > Zygogramma bicolorata. The sequence continues at coordinate 87,160 of JAVJAQ010002177.1, read as the reverse complement.
TACTCATCCGTTTAGTAAACTATCAAAAAATGGGCATATTTATGGTGGGGAGTGAAAAAAAATATATTTCCATATATATAGTGACCGAAACGAAAAAGCAATGAAATTGATATCTTCGCAGATCTCTCATTTTATGGATATCTATGGAAGGAATCTGAAATATTCGGAATCTTTTCTAATAATATCAATGATAAATATATTTTGGAAACAAAAAATCACCTTTTTCAGGATCGAGAATCATTTCACAATCACCGACGTAATTCTCCAATTCACATTGCATTGTCAATGAAAAAAAGCAATAACTTGTCTTTGATTGTATCTTGGAAACGTGCAATGACATATCTTCGCCAAAAGAAATTAATTGCTTCAATGATTCTTGAAGCTAATAGGTAATTGAATCCATACTGTGACTAATATATTTTTATAAAGATACAATCAACCTATCGTCGGCCTCAGTTTGATTCATAACCGATCAGAAGTCGTCCTATAGAAATTATACGCGATTTATCAGCCTGCTCGATCTCGATAAAAATTTCTTTCGAAAATCCGCTTGCACATTTCTGCTTTGTCATCTCTCATTGCCACACGCTACAAATATTGGAAGAATAACTGCTGTTATCTCATCAATTGTCATGCGTTTGAATAACATGTGAGATTCGAATCTGATCAAGTGACCAGTGCGGTTTACTGAAACATTAACAAGTTCGAAACACGTATGAGCACCAATGAATACATTCTTGTTGTAGTCCAGTGCAGTTCCATGCTCTGTGCTCACACTGGGCCATGTGCTCTGTTCACTCGACAAGTCGCTATTGTTAAAAATGTAAAATGAAAAAAATGTTTTCCAAATTGTTCTGTTAATCATATGCACATGTATTGATTCGTGCACTTCAATGTAATATGGATGAATGGTTTCATTTCCTCCTAGTGATATTTTCGGAGACATGTTTTCCAGTTTAGTTTTTATAAATGTTTCTGATAAGAAATGTTTTTTCTGTTTGTGATGGACAAGGATTTTTCCTCTGCTGTTTCATATCTAATCTCACCTTAGTAATTTCAATTTTGACATGTTTTAGTGCTTTATGTAACAATAAACACTGTTTTTCAGAGAATGAAGATTTTCGAAAGCTCGACAATTTAATAAAGAGTTTCACTATATCAGGCCAAACTCAATTTATGACTGCAACCCCAAGGTTAATTTTCATTGCATGAGGATTTTTCAAATTTAGACGGTTTATATATATATATATATATATATATATATATATATATATATATATAACTACATATCGTTAAGGTTTAAATGCGAATATCTGTTGTAGGAAATCTTCGTAAATGACATTTGTCAAATATTTCAAATCCGCGATCCATATCAAGCGAACTCATATATATGCATTCTCAACCATACATGATGAAAGCAGATTCTTTCAGTTTTCGTTTCCTGCCACTGCTCTCTTAAGTAATAATTTTAGTGTCGTTCCATTCTACTGTGTGATCTCCATCGGCAGTAAAGTAAGAATGTGCTCTGATAATTATTCAGAACCACCTATATGTCTGTTCCTGATGTACATCTCGTGTTCACTCTTTCGCACTTCCATTGGTCGAGACGTTTCACCGTGCGGAAAAAAATATATATCGGTATATACATATATATCTCCGCAATTGAGAGAAAAATTGAAATCATCATTGTGTTGTCAACCCCCTCACCCCCAGCAACCCCTATGGAGGTGATATGGTGAGGTGAGAGTGTTTTTCAGGGGTAATATAATAAGTGGTATGATTATTACCGATAATTTTTTGGAATATTAATGAATTGCAATCCCAAAGCTGAAAATACAACGAGTCCGCAGGACGAGTTGTATTTTCTTGCATTGGGATTGCCAATGAATTGATATTCCAAAAAATTATAGGTTATTAATCATACCACGAATTATATTTAGGACGACAATATAACCCCTGTTTGAGCAAAAATTGTTGAATTGCCTGGTAATTGATTCTTTATTTCTGGCCGTATTCAAGGGAATACTCTTTTCCACTGCTTCATCTATGATACCAATCGCCATTTGTCCCCAACGATCGCTCATATTGATTAAGAAATATAACTAATCAAAACACATAGATTTGACGTTTATAATTTAAATCATTATTTTCACTTGACAGCTAGTAAAACAAAAACTAAGCAGGTTTATCACCGTGAAAATACAGCGACAAGCTATATTTTCACTGTAATTCAGATTCTATTGGCTGAATTTCAAAATTTGAAATAGACTGATTGGTTGTTAAGCAAGGAGATATATTGTCCTTGAAATAAAAATCAACAGGTATGAGCGATTTTCAATGTTTCTCAGGAGTTTGGAGATTAGGGGGGGTGACAAGTTTTAGCTGGGATACACTGTGGGTATATCACCATTGAAAACTGCGTCTTTTTATTTATTGAACTAATCTTGAATGGGAGTATATCACATAACAACACACTTCCATTTTTGTATCGCCAAATCTAGAAAACGCTTATTTCACCTTTGTTTGCGATAAAAATCACAGTTGTATTTCGGACACCGCGTTGGAGGATACCGTTAACAATGATTAACAAAAAGTGACTAAATGGGTTAGATTTACATAATACGGACATTTGGGAGTAGTGAACTACAGAGAGCTTCCTCGGACCGGTTTGGGTTAAAGAAAGGTGTAGTATCGGTACCGTTTCGGACAGCAAATTCTTTATTTGTGATTCAGTGAGAAAATCAAACAAATCGCTAATTGATTTTTTGAATACACCTCAGCAGAACAACCGCGTGAATGTCTCCAACGTATTGTATTTGTTTGGAAAAGAATCTCAGAGATTATTCTCATTGGGAACCAATGGAAACTATGATAGATTCGATGGAACACTTGAGTTCAGATTGTTCTTGAAATACGATTCAAAAACCCTGATAAATTTTGAAATCAGAAAAAAGATTGTACAAAATGAAATCATGTCTTCGCCATTGTCCATGCTATCACCATACTAGGTACTTCTTGTTTTTGTAAAATGAATAAAATAAATAAATAAATAAATAAATTTATTAAATCCTTTTCGACCATAAAAAATGATATAGGATACGTCAGACAACAAGTAATTCACATACATTCAATACATACAGATACATGAAAAGTACTACAGAATGAATATATAAATTCTTATCATTGATTAAAATACATGGAAATATAACAGTACCAAAAAATAAATATATAAATTGATTGAAATACATAAAAATATAACAGTACCACAAAATGATTATATAAATACATATCATTGATTAAAATATTCATCATTATTGTAAAAACAACCGTTAATCAAGAACTCTTTGAGTTTAATTTTGAAAATGATTTCCCTGTTTATGTTTTTTATATCGGCAGGTAAGTGATTATAAAATTTTGCCCCCTTATAAGATGGACAGTTTTCATACAGACATGTTGAGTGTTTCTGGAGCCTTATTAATTCACCATGCCTGGTAGGATATGCATGAAAGTCACAGTTACGATTGTAATTCTGTATTTGTTTTTTAAAAAGCAGGATACATTTGTAGATATAGATACAAGGTACGCACATGACTTTATTTTCAATAAAGTATTGTCTACAAGATTCTCTGTATTCTATTCTATATATTAGCCGCATAACCCGCTTTTGCGAGACAAATATTTTATTCAGTTTTGTGGAGCAACCCCAAATGGCAATATTATAAGAAATATGGGAATGTACAACAGCAAAGTAAACGTTCAAAAGTTGTGCTTTATTGAAATTGGACTTTAATTGTCTAATTGTTGTAATGTATTGAAACGGTAATACTATCCTTCATGTTTCCGATCGATATCAAAATGCCCCAAATGATCATTTGATCTTCATTTAGGTCTTTAGTGACAATATATTGGGTATCGGATATAGACAGATTGCTATCGAAATGAGTTTTGAAAGCTCGACATTCTCGATCAAACTAGTAATTCTACAAACTCTTGGAATACACATTCAAAACACCATATCCTAGTTCAAGATCAACCACTTTCGAACTATCGTGTGATAGATCACATGCACCTAACTATATAGGAGTATATCAGCTTCTAATGGTATTTTGACCCCCTAGGTTTTCCAACTTTAGCACATTCGACATTTTTCCGTAGATCTATTGAAATAATATTATTCCTAAGTAATCCATTGCAAAAGTGAGTACTGAAAATGAGGCGAGTTATCAACAAGAACATGTGAAAATTATAAGAGCGGTTCAAAAATGGATACAAAAATGTATGCAAGAAAGGAATTGCGTCGTTGAATATCTAAAAAGGGGCGACTACCAATTTTTTTATACGTTGGTTCCAATAATGGGATGGTGAGTTTTATGAACAGAAAGAAGGGGTTGCTATGGGAAGTCCCCTGAGTCCCGAACTCAGTGGCAAACTTCTGCATGGAACACTTTGGAAAAAAATCCAGAACGTTGGCCGGTCCAACCCTCGTGTTGGTTACGATTTCGGTCACGAAGAAGAGGAACTGAAGAAATTTCTAGATCATCTGAACTCCTGAAATCGAAAGATTCAGTTCACGATGGAGACGGAGAAGGACAGGGGAATAGCTTTTTTGGAGGTATGGGTAGAAAGGCGGGAAAATGGAAAACTAGGGCATAGGGTATATAGAAAGCCCACTCAGGCAGGTTGATACGTAAACAGGAAATCCAACCTTCACCCATGGCAGAGCTGAGGAGTAATGAAAGCCTTGGTAGAAAGAGCGAGACGCATTTCTCAGCCAGAATATTACTAGGAAAAAATACGTCATCTAGAAAATGCCTTTTTACGTGATGGCTACGGCAAGGACGAAATTTACAGAGCCTTGCGACCCAGGCAGGGATTTTCAATAAATGGCGTTGGACCAGCCGTTAATGGACGGACTTTCCTGCTCTATATTGATATTGTGACGGACCGTATTGGAAGAGTGCTGGAAAAACATGGGGTGAGAGCAATATTCAAGCCTACGAGAAAGATTCAGGAGAGCCTTAGATCTGCAAAAGACCCACGAGATCCACTCCGGGAGTGTACCGAATACCTTGTAGTTGTGATTCTGTCTATATCGGAACCACAAGAAGGAGCATAAAAACTCGGTTAACCGAGCACAAAGGGAGTTGTCGATATGGCCAAACACGAAAATCGGCGGTGGCCGAACGAGCTCTGTTGGAAGGTCATGATATTGACTTCGGCGGAGGCAAGTACTGGACACAACTATAAGCTATTACGTCAACAACTTCAACCGCAAAGCAAAGAGCCTGAACATACACAAAACATGGATGCCAGGTGTTCAAAATACAAAGATCCTCCCAATGAGAGAAAAAACAGGTTCGGAAATTCAGTTGAGTTAATTGACAGTTCGATTCTAGGTCCAATAAATAATATTACGTCATCTGAGCCACATCAAATCAAAGCCTCGCAGCAGAGAAGGATACTTCTACCATTGCCGCTTCGCCTATGAGAATGTCTGCCGCAGATGCAGACAAAACGTCAGGCGCAAAAACCTGCGGACCACGGCTCAGAAGCCCGGAAACTCTACAATCTTTGTTATAAGGAATTGTCATCCTGGTCTGTTATATTTAGTGGGAATCTCACATTCTACCAGATAGTAAATGATTGTAGAAGTAGCACTAGTTTTGATAAGTTCCTAGCATCAAACACACAAAGTTACTAATGTGTCACATATAATTTGATCAGACTGTATAGTTCCGTCAATGATACACTATGAAAAAATTATCATTGCTTGATATCTGTATGATTTTTCTGTTTTACAATATTCCGCAGATTATATCGTCGGTCCTAAAGTGAAACCATGAATGTGCTGATTCCTCATTTTTAGAAAACAAGGTCTGAAGTTTCTATTTTCACACATTAGGAGTATTTTATTAAAATGAATGATTTGCAGAGGTTTGTTTTACACATTCGTAGTTTCGTCATGGGAACTGAACACAAAACTGAATGTAACCATGCACATAAGTTAAAAAAGTTTATTTTAAATTTGTGGTGTTGCTTCAGGACCGACTATATTTATTTCCTGGTTTGTAGATACAGTGAAACATTTTAGAAATCTTATATTCTGAACCCTGGGCTATCTCAACTTGTATCGATTATGAATTATATATTGACACCGAATGAACTGCATATTGTTTTAGTGCAATATGGCATCAACAATAAACTGACCTTATTTTGTTATGAAGCCGTTAGTTACTCTGACGTTCAATTTCCAAGCGTCATTTTGGGAGTGCGCGTGAAGCATATAAATGGTATATAAATTTCCGCTGCGCTTAGCTTCGACTGTTTCTCTAAGGTCGATAATAGAATAGCGTTTGTCATGTAATTACGAATTTCCTTCAGTTCTACTTCCCGATTTGGGTATCAATTAACAATTTGTTCCCAACGGTTATTAATGTATCAGATAGTGTCCTTTCAATTAAGACTTACTGTAAACCGTAGTGATTTTTTGAACTTAGGTGATATGCTAGAGTGCTGGTTTCGAACAGAATGGACAAAAATGGTTCCATAAATGTAATATTTTTTTAAGAAGTTACTATCACTTTGAGAAATGAAAATAGATACAAGATATTTTGTAGATGTTCAGAAAAGAATACCCAGAATTATCCAAATTCCAAACAATTTATCAAGAAACTGAAAGGATTTCGCCATGTGCTAATTATTCAAAAATATTTATTCGAGGAAAATCATGAAGTATCGAATATTTATTTTGTCACGCATATGTATTAATTTTGATATTATGCTAAAATTATTCGATAATGTCTCAAGAAATTCATTGAAATACATCCACAACTTACTAAGACTAGATCATTCCACCTATATTGAAAATAAAGTGCGTTTTTGAATTTATTCAAAAATCGACGAAGAATTCCCACACTTTTGTTGTGAACTCAGAGATCTGTTGAACCTCTCTTCCTCAGGGATCTTTTCTCAATAGAAAAGCTGGGCTTTGGAAATCCTCGCAGAAAAGGGGTTTTCCTGGTGCTTACAAACTTCAGAAATTCAAAGTAAATGTTAATTCGTATCTCCTGTCCCTTGATTCACGCGGTGTTCTTTGAATATTACAGGTCTTTCCTTTCTTGTGAATCTGCAGATAATAAAAAAAATCTAACCTGCAGATCCTGAAATCGGTAATTATCAAAATGCTGAAATTGTATTGTGGCCGTAGGTGCAAACTTTTTGTATGAATCCTCAATATGAATATAAATATGACATCATCTCTAAGATAATGGTAGAAAGTTATCGTGACAAATTCATAGGTTGAAAATATTCAGCTCCATTTCCCTGGTGAGAAATAATTCATAATTTCCTTGTACATTCACGGTCTTCATTCATTGAAATGATATTAATATATCCCATCAACTTTCTTCTCGGAATATTCGTCTCATTTTGTAACAAAGCGGCAAAACAATTCAACTATAAAATGACTCTCATTGGACTTGTAATGGAGGATGGGGTTTATACAATCTCAATTGACAAATTTCATCACCGTCATTAACAAAATTTTCAGAGCCGTGAAAAATAAAAAGACTCCCGTTCCTAAAAGAACGGAATTCGGCACTGAGATAATATGGGTCACTCAGACCGATCGAGGTGATTCGGCAATATTTTTTCTTGTTATGTTCGAATGGCCAAGTCACTCTCCACGAAGAGTTCGCTTGTCCGAACATTCCGAATGCCAAATCTAATCTCATCCGACAGCAAACTTTGAAATCTAGAGAAGTTGGCAAGACGCAGTTGTTGGAAATTTGTCAAAGATTGACAGTCCCGCTATGCTCCATCAGTTTCTGCTATACAGTTCCTATAAATATATTTGTCAACAATGTCAGTGTATCTGAGTAAGTCTGTTTACTTTTTTCCTTCGGTGATATGGATTATTGTTATGTTCCTTTTATGCTGCTCCTGAAACTTTCTCGCTGTCGCAATATCGAATTCATTCAATCAAAACGAATGTTTGTTCGTAGTTTGTGTTCCCAGCAGTTATCCTAAGAGACGGAAAGTGTTTGAAGTTCGGTGATAAGCACTTCTACATTAGGCTTCGACGTCAATATTTTTTCCTCAATTGACATCTTATTTCATAATATTTCTTATGATGAGGTTTTGAAAAAACACAATCAATCCTCAATTGCTTTGTGTTTTAATAGGGGAAATCTTGAGTCTTACGATTCAATAGGATAAGGCATTGAAAACTCTGAATAGATTTCCCTCCTCATTAATATTATGCTTCATGTTTATCTTATTATGCTAATACTCATTGCTATTGATAAATCGTATGTTCAAAAACTATTTCGAAAATAATTTTTTTTTTGAAATTTCATCGAATAATGTATTTCCAGTTTCCGATCTCAATGAATGTCATTACATCGAATCATTAAGGCTACCCAAACATTGATTACACGTTTTATGGTTTGCCTTCCCAGTTATGTGCTTTGTTGAAGAGTTTCTTGTCTGATAGGTCTCTGTATGTGATTGTTGATGTGGTATCATCTGATATTCTCCCAATAAATGCAAGTGTTCCACAGGTTACAGTTCTGGTGCCCACCTTGTTTCTGCTTCATATCAATGATTTGCTCGAGAAAACATCTTGTTCAGTACATAGTTTTGCGGACGACAGTACGCTTAATACTAGGTTCTCTTTCAGAGTCCCCATACCAGCTCGAGAAACAAAAATCCAAAGAAACATTCACGCCAATGAAATTCACGATGACTTGTTAGAAATAATAGAATTGGGTATCATGAACTTGGTGGAATTTGATACTAGGGAAACCCAGGCATCTCTCTTCTCAAGGAAAGCCGATCTATCATCATTTAGTATTCAGTAACTATTCCTAAAAAGTCAAATATTTCAATGCAAGGAATTACGATCAGTAATGATCTCTCATGAGAAAGCCATGGGAGATCAATAGCTAAAGGTAATTCCCAGAATCTTGGAATTCTATTTCGTGCGAAGAAATACTTCACTTCTCCTCAGCTTCTAATGATCTACAAGGCTCAGATACGACTCGTCTTGGAATATAGTTCTCATGTGTGGAGTTTGGCAAAATAACATTCATTGAGGCTTATCGATTTTATTCAGAGAAAGGCAATACGTCTTGTTGGTGATTCTTAGTTCACAGACTCGCTCACTTCATTGGAATATCGTAAAAGGGTCGGAGACTTGTCTGTCCACAATCAATATTCAATTTCTTTCGAATAACCTTCAGTTGTGATGATTTACACAAAAAGCTGTTTCAATACATCGTGCACACTTCAAACACAACTCTTCCACAGAACTCATTCCATTCATATGTTTTTCCCGCATTATTTACTGAAACGTCCGACCAAGCTGTTACCATTCCACAATGACAGTAATTATACGTATGGATATATCAACCGCAGAAAGATATTCATCGCGATGGTGTTATAATTATTATTGTTATTAGTAAATTTTTTAGGCACCCCGCTACCGACCAGCCTCACGTGATAAAAACCCGTTGACATGTTCATATGCGATATCCATAGTTGATTATATGGTGGTTAGCCGCTTCATGCAAATCGATGTTGAAAAATTGTTGTTTATGACAAGTCATTGTACAACAAAACCAATGATTTTGATAAATTCAGGGTAATTTAATGAAAATTCTCTTGATATGTATATGTCTAATTCATAGAATTAGAGCATTCGTGGAGGAAGATAGATGAGAAGTCCAATTGGAGTTTTAATGATCACATCAGAAATCTCAGACTCAATCTTGACTACCTATTTCATTTTGTTTACTCAATTTAGTTATTTTCACACCAGTAGAGGTGTGTAGTTACTCGCCGTTTTGCATCCAGTCATAAACTGACAGCAGCTGATATGTTTACAGGCAACACTTATTAAATAGTCTGAAACTACTCAATGATTAGTGAATGTCGATTAAAGTTTTAAGACATATATGTCGTCTAACAAAAGCTTCTACTGTGTAATAACACATGATATTAATGCGTAAACTCAATAAAGCCTATAGAAACCGATCTGCATATATTAAAATTCTTTGTAGGAGTTTTGTATTATTATATGCAAAAAGATCCTACGAGAAAGTGACAATTCAGTGGTTTGAGGTACATCTAGGGTTGGTTTCAGATCGTACAAAAGACAGAAAGTTCAAAGAATGTGAAAATACATTCCTAAAAATCCATTCCTTCCGTGTGTCATTCTATGATTCTGTAGCTTTGAAAAAGTGTGGATTTACTGAATTCTCGAATAGGTCGTGACAAGAAAATCTTTGTGTATTTCAATTTTATTCCCATCCAAATTTAAAAAAGAAATAGTGGTATATCACCAATGAGGATTATACTCCAAGAGACAGAATAGATCAAGTAAACTGCCCTGGATGTGATTCCAAATTTGAATATTAATTTCAATTCGAAACGACTCCTATAAATGGACTTTTTGATTATGTCAAATATTAGATGTGACTGATCAATATTCCTATTTTTCTTTCTCTCCTGTACACTGTTCGGAAATTTGAACTCGTCTGCAAATCTTCTGAAATACACCAATTTTTATGGAGAATAAAATTTTCTGACAAATCGATAATAAAAAAGTTTTTCATATGGTGGAAATGTTCGAATCTAGGAGAGACGTCACCTGGAAGGTTTCTCTTAGGTCTCCTAGCTTCGAAATTCAGAGTGAACACGAATGAATTTTCGATATGCGACCCAACTTATTGATACGAATACGTAAAAAAAATAGTTAACCTTACGAATTGTAAAGTTATATATGTGATATTTGAAAAATATGCTATCAGCATATTTTAGGGCGAATAATTCTGAAAATAATATTTTTCCTGACAGAATTCATTTACGATATCCTCAGATTTCTCTAACCATCCTAAATTTTGCAAATATTCTTGTCGAGTTGGACCAGGTGTTTCTTTAGATGATTTGCGAAGATGAGAAATAGTTGTTTCCTAATGGATAAAGTAATTCATGAAATATAGTGGTCAAACTCCAATTCCACATCCAGCTGTAATTTCGTCATCAGGAATCTCGATTGGATTTTTTTTTAATGATCGTTATCAATTTGTCTAAATTTCAGGACGTATCTCCGGAGAAATAACACAAATTGCTCCTAATGAAAAAATAATTGATTTTGGGGTTCCACAAGGATCAATCTTGGGACCAATTTCATTTTTGCTCTATACAAATGATCTCGAAAGTTTTCTGCCAAATATTCCTATCACGGTGTACCCTGATGACACCTCTGTGATTGTGTCAAATAAAAGTGAGGTTCTCACTTCCATAAATGAATGGCGCAGTTTTAACTAATTATATCTGAATACCTCTAAATACAAATCGTTGAATTCCATAACTGGCAGAGAAATTGTTCTCCTATGTCTGTTGATGTTAATAACATTTCAATTAGGAACATCAATGCAACAAAATTTCTTGGATTGGTGATTGGCGAAAACATTACATGGAAGGGTCACTGCGAATATCCCACCAAGAGGTTGAATAGTTTTTGTTATTTTTTCAGAAATCTCAAACAAGTCCTGGATATGCCTCAATTAATATCCCTGTGTCACTCTCAAGTAGCATCCAGATTGAGATACGGAATATGTTTGTATGGTAGCGCCACTTCAATTGGTGACATTTTCATATTGCAGAAGAAAGTAGTCAGAATAATATTAACAATATTCTCATTGTATCGTTATGAAATGTGCATCTATGTTCATAGAAACTAAAATAATTTTTTTGGGAATTAAAATTTACATAATGTAAATACTCGTGATAAAAAGGAATTTCACATTCCATTTTGTAAATATAATGTCTCCTATAACTCTCCTAATAATATAGGTTTGAGAATCTACAAAAAAAAATCCCAGAGAAATAAAATGTGTTAGTGAAAGCAGTAGATTCAGTAAAGTTCTGAAAGTTCATTTAACCGATAAATGTTTTTATTCATTGGATGAGTATTTTGGTTATATGACTAAGTGTTGAGATATTTTTCTCGTTCTATCATGTATTGTATTTTGTTGAAAATTTTTCGTTCGTACTGTATTGTGCTATTGGACTATTCCTATATATGTTGTATGTCTTTTGGGAAAATCATTCATTCAACTCATTCCCATTTTGAAGAATGTTCAGCTGCCACTCGAAGTTCCACCTTCGTGATCTATTCCGTGTATAATATCTGTCGTATGATTTTTGCGACGTTCCGATCACGAGTATATTTTAGGTCGAATCGGGACCTTTGCATGTTATGGTGTGTCTTTGACACAAATGGTGGGTTGTAATTTAAGCGTACATGACCCGTTGAACACGGAAACGGTTCTCCATAATCAAACACAATTGTAAACGACTCATGGGTGGTCATAGTCGGTTTGACAGTTCCTCTGATAACAGTTCCGTGGTACGAAAAAGTAATTCAATACATTTCGTTCTCGAATTTAGGTATTAAGACATTTCGAATTCTTTCAAATACCTTATATCTTTCTCCATCTGAATATATTCGATTTCTGGAATAATGAAATTGATGTATACATACTATATTTTGGAGTAAAACTGACAGATGAAAATTTCAAGATGGCGACTGGGCGCCACCTGGAGAAAAAATTATGGAAAGGGGGGTCTTGTGGTACATCATTTTAAAGCTCCTGACGAATACTTCACAATCCCAGAATATAAAGACAATATCTTCATCCACTGCAAAATGGCGCAACATTAAATAATTACCTGAACACAAACACATTAATATCGATTATTTCTAAAAATATTTGTTTTTCTCTGCCATATAGCAATCCCAACAACCCGATGAGGTTTGATAGGTTATTTTTAATTGTTGTTCAAAATATCTTTCTCCATCTGAATATGTTCGATTTCTGGAATAATGAAATTGATGCATACATACTATATTTTGGAGTAAAACTGACAGATGAAAATTTCAAGATGGCGACTGGGCGCCACCTGGAGAAAAAATTATGAAAAGGGGGTCTTGTGGTACATCATTTTGAAGCTCCTGACGAATACTTCACAATCCCAGAATATAAAGACAATATCTTCATCCACTGCAAAATGGCGCAACATCAAATAATTACCTGAACACAAACACAATAATATCTATTATATCTAAAAATATTTGTTTTTCTCTGCCATATAGCAATCCCAACAACCCGATGAGGTTTGATAGGTTATTTTTTATTGTTGTTCAAAATATGTTTCTCCATCTGAATATATTCGATTTCTGGAATAATGAAATTGATGTATACATACTATATTTTGGAGTAAAACTGACAGATGAAAATTTCAAGATGGCGACTGGGCGCCACCTGGAGAAAAAATTATGGAAAGGGGGTCTTGTGGTACATCATTTTAAAGCTCCTGACGAATACTTCACAATCCCAGAATATAAAGACAATATCTTCATCCACTGCAAAATGACGCAACATTAAATAATTACCTGAACACAAACAATAATATCTATTATATCTAAAAATATTTGTTTTTCTCTGCCATATGGCAATCTCAACAACGCGATGAGGTTTGATAGGTTATTTTTCATTGATAAAATGAAGACAAAAATGAATGTACGAAAACGAACATCATTGTTCAATTCAAATATTCTCATTTAGTTTTCGATTTATGATAGATAGGTACCACGTACACTATCTCCAAAATGATCAATTGAACAAAATTCAACAAGGAAACTGTATTTGAATATGGTGGAAACTACTATTTATCCTTTAATCAAATCGTCGAGTGAATCCTAATGAATTCGATATGGATATTATTATTCCAACAAGATGAGCACCAGTACATTATTACAAACAAGTGGGAAACTAGTTTGGATAATACCCGGAATAGCCATCCCGCTTGTCAGATTTGACACCTCCAGACATTTTTTATGTGGATATTTGATACAAAAGGTGTACGAAACTGAACCTGTTAAAATATTGAATATACGGCAGAGAATAATTAATATTTGTATAAAAATCGATGTTGCTCTGTTCCAAAATGTTCGACGTAAAATATCGTATAGGCTGTTCTTATGTCAAGACGTTCAAGGCATTTAGAGCATCTTCTAAATTAAACTCAGCATATTACCTCAAAGTATGAAGTTAAACCTCAATGTATTTAGGTAATTATCAAATATGTCGCCATTTTGTAGTAGGTGAAGATATTGAATTTATATTCTAGGGTTATGAAGAATCCGTCAGGAGTTTCAAAATGATGTATCACAAGACACCCCTTTCCATTCAATTTTTTTCCAGATGGCGCCCAGCCGCCATCTTGGAATTTTCATTTGTCAATTTCACACCAAATTATAGTACTCAGGCATCAATTTCATCATCTAGAGTTTAAACTTTTTGAGTTGACCCGTACAAAAAATAAAAGTGGGAGGGACATCGAAGAAAAGCACTGTATACTTATATTCACGTCAATATTGTGTGTGTTCGTCAGGGTTTCCACTGTGGACCTCTGCTATTCAACTGATTTATAAATGACCTAGTTACACTTATAAAACATAGTGAGGTACTCATTTTCGCTGACTACGAAAAAATAGTGAAATTAATTTCTTGTACAGACGGTGTCTCGCTCTTGAAGGAAGAGTTGTCGAAATTTTATGTCTGGTGTGGTTTGAATCACATGAACTTGAATATATCCAAATGTTACTGCCAAACGTTCTCTACAATTAATCACCTTGTTTTTCATGACTACAGTATCAACAATGAAATTTTCCGAACAAAATGTTGGAATGGATTTTTTGGCCAATAATAAAATCAAGGTTTGATTGATCAAGAAAGAAAATAATGTTGTTACAAGTCGAGATATCGAATATGAAATATCAGCAAAAAAAATTCAAATAAAGAAGTCAATGAAATAATATTGTGACAAGAAAATTGAGACATCGAATGTGAAATATTAGTCAAGAGAAATTAACTGAAGCATCAAATTGAATAGTATGAATAAATGTTGACCCAAGTTTAAAATTGAGTGTACTCACGACGTTTCGATTGCTGGTATCCGCAATCGTCTTCGGGTGATGACTAATTAATTTATTGATTCAGATACGCGTTCGCAGTATATCGGAGACAATACCAATTTTTTTTCTATGGAATCTCTGAAGTGATAAGAAAACAAAATAATATCAAATAGTTCTTATTTTGAATAATCAGAAGATTGCCGACTTCAGTTTCGGAATTAGGCATCTGATCAATTATTCAGTTTCGCAGTCCATTAACTCTTATAATATAATCTGGAATATAATGATAATTTGAATAAATAATCACAGAAAATCACTTCGTCTGCCAGCTGGCGGAACGAAACTTGAATGTTGTTGCTATTTGGTATGGTATATGCTCAGTCATTAGCCTTTTATCTGCTTCCAAAAACGCTGGGCATATTAATTGTTTGATTACCGTTAACATTTTTTTCACAAATGATACCGGAATATTATCGACACAGGTTTTTTTTTTTCATTTTATTAATACAGTTGACCAACTTTGAATAATTTAATGGCAACATTTTTTCCAAAAATAGAAATGATATAATTTCTTGAAAAATGAAATTTTTATGTACATATTTCTGTTTAATTGCGAATCAACATAAATATTCAAACCTGCATGAAAAATTGACATCGAAATATCAGTAACCATTCTGTTTGTGGGTTTTTCTCGCCTCAAAATGAAATACGTTGAGTTCTCATACCTGTTTTAAGGGGGCAAATTAGACACACAAAAGAAATCGAAAAATTGTCTTCATGATATTCCATAAGTATGTGGTAATGTTTATACTGGCGAAACGTCAAGAGAGTCGAGAATCAGAACAGCAGAACGTAAAAGCAATTGGAAAGACGAGGAATAGATGAGATGAAATCAGCTGAACACATCATCAACAACAAGGAAGCTCAAAGAGGGCACTTGTATACTGTTGATCGTGAATGAGGAGATTGCTACTTGTTTATCGACTACAGTTTTATACTACTTACAAAAAGTAGAATCTCTCAAAGAAATTTCGTGAAGGGCCTGAAAAGGGACGCAGGGTCAACAGATTATAATCTGCCATTGACGGATTTCATTCTGGTATTGACAGATTATGATCTGCCAATGAGGATATTTTATATTTTTAAAGTGACCCTAATACGCCGTAGTACATTACAAAGAATATTGAATCAAAATATATAAAATATAATTGTTCCGAAGTCTTCTGGGTTTGTAACCTACCACTATCCGAAAAAATAAGAATTAATCATGAAATCTATACAAGTGTAGAAGGGCAGATTTTCAATCTACCCCGAAAAGTTGCTGCGTCTATTGAAAACAGTTCTTTTTGGATAGAACAAGTCCAATTAGTCAGCAACTTCTCGTATAACTCAAATTTTGCCCATCAAAAAAAATGATGAGAACTAATATATATGAAAATACTTATCGTTAACGTTGCGGAAACTAAGTCTTTCCGTTTTCAAAACTAATAAGCAAATTCCTGTACAAATCCCAATATATCTTGTAGGCAACCTTGGTAATTGACATTTGTCAAATATTCTCAATTTAACATCAAATTATGTCCTTCAGGAGAGGTAGCCATCCGCGATCCATATCAAGCGAACTCATAGATATGCATTCTTCACCAGACAGCATGATGAAAGCAGATTCCTTTAATTTTCGTTTCCTCCCATTGCTTTCTTTCGTCATAATTTTAGTATCATTCCATTCTACAATGGCAGGAAACGAAAATTAAAGGAATCTGCTTTCATCATGCTGTCTGGTGAAAAATGCATATCTATGGGTTTGCTTGATATGGATCGCGGATGGCTACCTCTCCTGAAGGACAAAATTTGATGTCGAATTGAAAATATTTGACAAATGTCAATTACCAAGATTGCCTACAAGATATATTGGGATTTGTAAAGGAATTTGCGTATCAGTTTTGAAAACGCCCAGTAAACACATAATGTGATTGAAACATTTCAAATAAATCACGTGAGAAAATATTTGAAACATTGAAAATAGAGGTTTCAGAAATATACCAGAAACGTGTCATAATCAAAGTATCAAAGCAATGTCTTTGACATATTTCAAAAATAGGCAATATAATATGTTATCAAATGACACATTTCGGAAATATTTCAATAGCGTATATAGTTGTCAGTTGTTAGCACGAACAAAAGGACATGCGCGCAAATACTCGATGCATACATTACAATCATTGCATACAATAGAGTTTGCTTTAGAGCTAGAGCCTCCATCCATCTTGTCTCGTCACTTTTTCATGTTGTCTTGTTTTAAATGCGGTAAAAGTGTATTTTGTGCTATTCACATATGAGCATTGTGCAAGAGGATTATTGAGTTAGTTTGGAAATGAGAGATCAAAACGAAACTTCTTCAAAATATTACTGTTTGGAGTGTATAGGTTATGTGCATGGAAAATGGAGTATTTTACAATCCTCTGAACGATCTTCAAGTAATTTCTACTTCAAGAGGTGAGTCTATTTCTTAACATCTTCCAATTGAAAGCCTCATAATGCATTGTTATAGTGACGGACAGCGATTTCAAGAAGTTCACAGGGGAATGAATAAATGAGCATATGTGCTTGTTCTAAGAACAATTCTGAGTGGGTATAGATATGTATTTTCAGAATGAGCAATAATGAAATGTATATTTTGTAGATTATGCCTGGAAACAATTTTCCCCGATGACAGAGACTTTGAAAAATTCACGTCGGCATGGTTTCACCATTAGCCTTCATAAGCGGGAAACAAAATGATGAGCTGTCATTTCGTGCATATATTTCAATTATGTGATCAATAAAAAATGATAAAAACCTACCTTTTTTTTGGATTTCCACAATACCTCCTCATTATAGAAAAGATACCTTCTGAATTTCCCATGTTTCGAAAAAGTGTCAGACTATACACATCAAGAAATGTTTCAGATACGTGTTTTCATGTATTCATGTGCAGTTATGTTATGTATCAGGAACGTTCCACATGAAACATTACTTTGAAACGTTAACGATAAGTATTTTCATATACATATTAGTTCTTATTAGTTTTTTTGATAGGCAGAATTTGAGTTATACGAGAAGTTGCTGACTATTTGGACTTGTTCTATCCAAAAAGAACTGTTTTTCAATAGACGCAGCAACTTTTCGGGGTAGATTGAAAATCTGCCCTTCTACACTTGTATAGATTCAAATATTAATTCTCATTTTTTCAGATTGTGGTAGGTTACAAACCCAGAGAACTACGGAACAAATATCGATCCACCACAAAATAATGACGTTCAAACATTAAATAAAATATACGTTGTGAAAACTAATTTTCCTTTGCCTTCCATTCCAACCTGTTTCACTAATCATTCATGCAAACAGAAAGGAGCGATGGTAAGCAAACGCATCCGTCTATTCGACGGAGGTTTATCATTTTCCAAGTAATGAACTCTTGTCACTTCCACAGTTGATTATCTTTCTAACAGAGAACTATTCACCGGGCGTGTGATAAATGCATTTCTGTCGGACACGTGGATGAAATTATCTTCATTATAATAATTTCCGGCGTGATGAGCTATTCAGTGCTGGTCCAGCGGTTTTTCTGACTTCTCTGCTCAGCGGGAGCGAAAGAAGAGATCGTTACGATAAACAATGATCGCGAGTCCTTAGCTAAAGTCGGCTGAGATTCATTTTTAAGTCAATGCACAATGAAGAAACATTTTTTTTAATTTGTTTGTCTCTGGGATGAAGTATTTTGTTCATTGCAAGTTTTTAATATATGGTTCACAAATTGAAACTGATATTTTTTAAGTTGTTGAAAGGCCACGTAGAATATGGATGTTTGTGTATTTGGGTTGAAGATAATGAATTGATTGGGTATCATGTCGATTTTCAAACTTTATAAAGTATATAATAATCACATTGAATTGGTACGCTTACAGTTTCTGATATCACTACTTTGATTCGGGTTTGATGGCCGTCGTTTTTAGGAATTTCTTCCTGATGTTTCGCTGGCGCGAGTGGCTAGCTTCTTCAGAGGCTCGTACATCTTGAGTTACACTCCGATGGCTCAAGATGTATGAGCTTCTGAAAAAGCTAGCCACTCGCACCAGTGAAACGTCAGGAAGAAATGCCAAAAAACGACAGCCTTCAAACCCGAATGAATCAAAGTAGTGATCCTGAAAACCCCGGCTGCGAAAGCCTTAACCATTTTGACGCTTAGAGTTTACTCCAGAACTGTTAAAATCACATGAACTATGTTCTGTTTTTTTTATATGGAGATTCACACGAAGGGGAAGCCCTGTAATGTTCAAGGACACCGCGTGAATCGAGGGACAGGAGATATGAATTAACATTTTTGAAGTTTGTAAGCCTCAGGATAACTTCTCTCGACAAGGAATTCCAAAGCTCAGCTGTTTTATTGAAAAAAGATCCCTCAGCAAGAGAGGTTCGACAGGTCTCCAAATTCAGAAGAAAGGGGTGAGAATTATGTACTCGTCGGGTCATCCGTTTAGATATCGCCAAGGGAGGAACGATATATAACAATCCAGAAGAGCACCGACCGTGAAAATATCTATAGAAGAGAGACAAGTCTCCGACACTTTTACGATGTTCCAATAAAGTGAGCGAGTCTGTGGGCGAATAATCACCAACAAGACGAATTGATTTTCTCTGAATAGGATCGAAAAGCCTCAAAGAATGTTTTGGTGCGAATTTCACACATGAGAACTATATTCGAAGACAAGTTGTATCTGAGCCTGGTAGATCATCAGAAGCTGACGAGAAGTGAAGTATTCCTTCGCACGAAATAGAAATCCCAGTTTCTGGGAAGCACCTTTAGCGATCGATTTCACATAGTTTTCCCAAGAGGGATCATTACTGATCGTAATTCCCAGCATCGAAATACTTGACTAAGTAGGAATAGTTTCTCCTGACATCTGAATACTAGATGATGATAGATCGGCTTTTCTTGAGAAGAGACATGCCTGGGTTTTCCTAGCATTGAATTCCACCAAGTTCATGTTACCCTATCCTATTATTTTCGCCAAGTCATCGTTAGTTTTACTGACGTGAATGTTTCTTTGAATTTCTGTTTCTCGAGCTGGTATGGGGACTCTGAAAGAGAAACTAGTATGAAAAGTTCTCTCGTCCGCAAAACTATGTACTGAACAAGATGTTTTCTCGAGCAAATCATTGATATGAAGCAGAAACAAAGTGGGTGCCAGAACTGAACGATCATTCTCATATGATGTATTTATCCATCTATCTATTCATTCACCCCAAAAAATACCACCTCTATACCAGCTGTGTTGTGAAATATCTATTTTTAACACAAGACCAATTCAGTTATTTCTAATGCACTCATTCTCAGAAAAATACCTTGCTCGATCTCCTTTATTACAAGTAACAACAAGAAATAATTCCCTGAGGCTGGTGAAAATCATCGCACACATCTATTAACCCAACTTAATTGGACCTTTTCTCCTGAAATGCATGTCATCACCCTATCTGCAGATGAAATGATGATGATGACGACTCAGGTTGCTTTCCTTCGTGGTATATTACGATCACGGACAGTTCACCATTAGGTACCATTTTCTAACGCTATGCGAACATTATCGAGGTCTGTTCGCATGTTCAGATACTATAGTTTAGAAAAGCATTTAGATGATGTAAATTAGAGATTAAATCACTGCTGGCCACACACGGCGCAGGAGAAAATATGGTCGAACATCGATTCTCATGTTGCGAAATATAAGTTTGAAGTACCTTAGGTGAATAAATGTTTCAGAGCTGGAGAAAAATAGTATTTCTGCTTCGGAAAACATATTTACTTCAAGTGTACCTAAATCCTACATCCACATCATGTAGGAATAAACGAACGAAATCACGAGATGAACGTCGAATATGATTCTAGAGACTGCATTTGATTTATTGTTGACAAGAGCTTCAATGTGTTAATTGTGTGCCATCACCCACCATCCAATCAAAGAACAGTTAATTCAGAAAGCTCAACATAATTTCAATATTATTAGCTTAATCACTTAAAAATCTATAAAACTAGCATTTTGAAGTCACCAAACACTGATCCTATGGGACCGTTTTCAGATTTTACGGTTCATTTTGAATAGATCATCTGATACATTGAAGAGGGGTTTTTTGTTGAAGAGCTATCGCTCCTCTAAGAAGAGAAGCCCTCGAATGTTCGATTTTTGTCAAAAATAGAACTACTTATCATATAATTACAATAGAAATAGTCTGATAAGAATCGATAACACATGACTTTTTCTTTGTCCTTATAGTAATCAATGAATATAATGACTCATTTATGTTAACAGTTGTTTGTTTCAACAAATGGTGTCTCGGTGATATTTAACATAAAAAATATCAAAGGGTACTTAGGATCTATTCTAACACATTTTAATCTAAAGTTAACTATATATTTAGCAATAACCATGCTGGGAAAAGTTTGGCGCGCTATAAATGAAAACCTATGCACTATACGGAAAAAACTTTTGAATAAAAGTTGAAGAGAATTTTATTATCTACGAAAATGATTCCTACTGTTTTTGTCGTACGATGCACGGTTCACGAGATATTTGATAAAACGTGTTTTCCAAGATGGCGGCTGAAGCTCAACCCTCCCTGTCCCGCCAACTTGAATTTATATTCAGGGGACACCCCCAAACATTTTCCAACGAGAAAATCAATTCTGTAGAAGATTGCATTATGAACCTACTTTTTTTGCTCTGGCTCTTGGCCTATTGGGAGAAATAAGTTGGCTTCCGTGTGCAAAACGAGCTTGTATGTTGTTTGAAATATCCCTACTCACACATAGAATGCTGAAATTAGCAAATTAACAGAAGAAAATGTTACGGCGAAATAATACAATATAAGTCAAATATAACAGTAAAATGAAATGAAAAAGACAAGCATACGCCACACAAATGCATTATTGACAACGGAAATGTGCCTCGAACTGATTGACATAATAAAACGGAGAGTTAAGTAATAATTTATTTTCGAAAATTTATATGTCAAGATTAAGTATTTCTATATTTTACAACATAGTTGTTATTCATTTGATTCAAGTTATGTACCTATAACACAAATGCGATTCAATACCTGGGGCCTGTTTCATAAAAATACAAGTCTTGTAGCAACAAGAAGAACACGAAGAAACACGATGCTAAATAATTGTTTTTATCTCGTTTTTGACCTTTACCTACATTGTTTTTCTCTTGTAGCTACAAGATTCGTACTTTCATGAAACAGGTCCCTGGAGTGTCATATAGAAAGGTTAGTAGTTGTTTCAAATATGCTCTATCTATTGTGAGTGAATCAAAATAATTTAATAACGAACAAATATCAACAGTGGATACTTGCTAATATTTTGATGTAATTTTTTCATAAATTTGTTGAATTAATTTATTGATTCAATGAAAAAAAAGCTGAAAAAAACTTCTTGAAAACTCAATGTTCTCAGAAGAATTAGTCTTATTTTTGACATTTGTTTCAATGTGGTAGACAGTTTTCGTTTTTAAGTAGTATCGGTTCGAAGTTCGAACTTTATTGTCTGCATAATTCACTGTTTGAACTCAAAAAAATACGGATTGGGTCGGATACTGAACAAAAAGTAAATAAGAAGGAAGTTCGAAATTAGTGGTTGATCAAATTGAAAAATTTTGATTTGGTGCCTATCTATAAGGGGGCGCGCTCTTAGCAGCTGTAAACCAGGTTCGAATCCAAGGGACTACCAGACTTTTTTTGGAATTCAGTATTTGCCGTGGTCAAAAAGGTTCGTATTCAACTTTATAAACGGTAAGTCCCAAGTATCTCTTGTTCGCACAAGCTCTTGAATTAATTTCTGAGGGGGATTCTAGACAACAGAGATATTCGTCGAGATGAATTTTACAGTTTTTTTTTTCGGAAATTTCACTTATTTTTGCACACAATCAAATTAATTCATATGAAATAGTACTAGATACAAAAATGTGATAAATGTGAATTCGTTAATTGTCATTGATTGACTCTCCTGCTACCATTCGAAGCAAGGTAATAAGAATGCCTATAACAACACCTCAAAGCTCACGTGCTTCTTCCACATAGTGATCATTGTTGGCTATTATGAGACGCTTTTGAGTTGGGAAACACGTTGATATACAGATACGCTCATTTTCGACAAAGTGTGTATGTATAAGGGAATGTTTGCATATCGTAAATATTATCTGGCGATAAAGCCCAAGTCGGTTCACGTTAACTACCGTTGCTTAGTCGCTCAGCTAGGATTACTGACATTGATTTCCGTCAAGGATACAGCAACCCACCGTATGGTGTCGGACTTATCTCGTTAGCGTGAATGTTTCTCCATACGACTATGATGGCTTATTTCGATAATACTTTATGTTCTAGATTAATCCGAATTTATTATGCGCTGTCGGACTGCGTACAAAGGTGGAAAAAATGTGCGTATGGCGGTTAAAGCACGGGTATAAAAATTCCAGGCGACATCTAGATGCTGAGACTCGCTTAACTGGTATTAGTGGCTCGACATCCAGGAAAATGTAATTAGAACGTCAAAACCGGATACCGCACATTAATATATGAATATTATGGTTTCTTGTGTATCCGAAGTATTCAGCTTCGTTGCTATACTTTCAGAAAATTGTTCGATCTGAAATACTGGAATTTTATTATCGATTGACCTGACTCCGATGTAAATTACTTTCGCGTTATTCAATACAGATACTAGGTATTTATAAAAAAATGTATCCTCAAAATTAATTTCTGCCAATAATGTTCTAATGGCTCTCGTGACGAAATGATAATTTATATTATTGAGAATAGTTCCATATATATCAGGTCATTCTGAAGGGTTCCTTCACTTTGGCTCCGTGGCTGGATGTCGATATAAATTCCACTACCATCCAATGATATCCACATTTTTATACCCAGCAAAATTTTCCCTTTGGTCAAACATCCATTCCGAATAGCAAACAAGTTGATGTGAGTAGATGGAAATATAAACTAATCCAACAAAAAAACGGTGTGAGACAAAAAGAATCACAAGATCGACTCAATGGAAAATAATCAATCAATCAATCAATATGTTTATTGTACATAAGAACAAATTCTCCTTGACAAACACAGGTGAATTATATATACATAAATGAGCATTTTAAATACAATTTTTAAAACATTGAAAAATAGTCCAGTAACAGCAATGCAGGCATGTGGATATATACATGATAATCAAGATTAAAATTAATAAAATATCATGAAAATTTTTCATTTTTACTTAATATGAATGTTCATCAATATGAATCTTCATAAAAATCTACTAAATTATAATATGCTTTATCAACGAGTAGTTCTTTTGTCATTTTTCTGAAAATATCATACTCCTTCAACTCAATTTCACATGGTAATTCATAATACATTTTCAGTCCATTATAGATCAGAGAGTTTTTAACTAAGTTAGTCAAGGGAATTTGAAGCTTTAAATTATTGTCATTCTGACGAGTAAATAGGAGAATCATTTACTTCGTAAACTAATCTATTTTTGTGGATTAATGACACAGTTTCTAGTGGTTTACATGAGTCGCTAAGTTTTACTTTACACAGGTATCTGATTGCTCGCTTCTGTGAAATGAACACTGACTGAAACAATTGGTTGTTAGAGACGCCCCAAAATGATATATCATAACGCAAATGAGACTCCACAAGTGCGTAATGAACTGATTTTGCAGCAGTAAGCCCCAACTCATAAGGGTTGTTTCTAACGTAACACCCAGATGCCAATTTTTGTTCATACAGTTCATACAGTTTTTGTAAACCAAAACACTCAGTCGTTAACTTTTGAACCTTATTGAAGAAAACACAATTTGGGTGTTTTTTTCTATCGATTCATTGACATTTTTTTCAATAACTATATGAAATATACTCGAATCAATTAGAATCATCTGAAACCCTGACGAAACCTATCGAAGAAATAAAACAAGAGCAGTTTAATCTCCGCTATTCTCGTTTTGTAAACTTCAATACGATTAATAATAATGGTCAAGCAGTTATGAGGTTTTCATTCTTACAATGTACCATAACACATTTTTTTTCTCAAACAAGCTCAGAACGTGTTCAGCCGTCTAGCACAAAGAACAACTTGATTATCTATTTGAGCATCGTCATCGTTTTTTCTCATGGAGAACAAACGATTTTTCGGCATCATCTTCAGAAGATCACATTGTTTCGAACGACTACCAGCAATTGAGAATATCTGGATTGATCGTGACATAATCTTAAACTTATGTACAAGTAGTATATCTGTGGATTGATCTCACTTCCTTATATTATTTGATTAATGAGCTGTGGAACACACGTTTATTTAGATCAAATTAGCTCGAATTCATATTGAAGTGGATGTTTCCATTTATAAGATAGAATAAAAAAGATTAATTGAGAAAAAATATATATCAGAAGACGAATCCTCAACATTCTACCTTCTCTTCTCAACCACAATTGTAATTAAATAGGGTTGGAAGTCAAAAACAGACTATTTCAGCTGTAACTCGGAAACTATTGATCATATTGATCATATAATGTGTATCCCATCCTCAAAGAAATTCTCTTTCTCTGAAAAATCCCTCTGCAGAAGTTCAACATTCTCAAAGCTAGACACGGTATATGCATTCCAAAGATGAGCTTCTTCAAGAATTTCATCAAACAAAAGACGCATAAATAGAAGCCGTATAAGCAACACGATATAGGCGGGAACTGTTGAAACGTCTGATAGTGACGGACATCGGCTAGGGAATACATGATGGAGTAATAGAACCCTGTCCGATGTATGTGATGCAGCATGAATACGTTTGGGGCTGTAATTTTAGCGCGACAGCTGAAATTGAACCTGATTTGCAGATACTGCGTCTCGATAATTAAACCAGTCTGTTTGGGCAATTTTGGCCGACGTGTAACTGTTCCTTAGGTATTCAAGTTTGGGAATGATGTGATGTGAAACAGTTCAGACATGAATGTAATGTTGATTGAACCGAAGAATGACTCTTTAAATATTTGATATTCAGTCAGAATCCCTGAACAGAAACAATTGCAGTAACTGTAGTGCTGTACCTAGATAGCATTTACATACCAGATTCAAAAGTTTATTTTCTGCTGAGGAATTTGTAGAGAATACAAATTCAGTTCTTCTTTGTTTGCGATTGAATGCAATATTATATTCTAAGGCTGTCATCAAATAGGAATGGATGACAAAACTCTTTGAAAAATATTTCACACATTCAGACTGTTTTCATTGTGCAAAAGACGATTACAAAAACCTTTCATTATTATTGTTCTGAAATTGTTCGTTACGTTAACCAGCTAACGAACGTCAACTTTCAGAAATCGAAACTTGTGCTAGCAACGGATTAACGAGGCCTTACCTTTCAACGTGCGATTACCCAGCACGGTTGCCTGGTGGGGATTCGAACCCCGGTCTTCCGTTTCAAAGGCGGACGTGCTTACCGCTACACTACCGAGTTTATAATCATGAATCGGCACCAATAAATACGAGACAATAGAAAATAAGTCATAAAAATAAAGAACATGTTCAAACGAAAACTGGTGAGATATTTCGAATTAGAATTGCCAGTAACCACATATTTCTCTGCAGTGGTAAAATAGTCATTTCATTTGTAAAAGGTCTCATTTTCCTCATTTCTGTAAAATCACTATGATAGCCAAGCAATATCCTGAAATAGCTATCACTCGTGGGAGAAAAGAGGTGTTTCATTCATCAACTATTCATTTGTTATCTGAAAAATCACAGAATAATAAAGGAATTGGGATTTCTATATATTTAATAGAATATTATTTTGAGAATAACTCCCAATCGTATAATACGTATCAGATATCGCCAAACCTCTTCTCTGAAAGAGAATTAAAAAAATAAAACTCTTCAGCATATATTATGTTAATTATTTCGTAGTATTTTGCTGCTCATTACGTATGCACATGCATATAAATATGTAGAATATGGGATGCTATCCGGTCTCGACCATTGAAACAGGAAACGATGAAAGCATTAACGATGGAGAGGAAATAGAGGTAGGTAAGCCAAAAAATATAAGAAAGGAGATTTGTAAATTATATAAGGAACTTGTAAAGGAAGAAGAATCTCAAGATTTCACTCGAATCTGATGGTATTGGAATAAAAATTGTTTGAAGCGAATTGGTTAATTCGGTTGACTTTTCACAAGTGTTATTTTACATTCTCAATGAACCGTTACAGGTGATCTGAATTTTGTGCTCATATAACATAAATTATATGAAGTGTTATCACGCCTTTCCTACATGAAAAATGAGAAATCAGAAGAATCATCTGTTTTTAGTAATTTTTTGACAATATATCTCCTTGCCTAACAACCAATCAGTCTATTTCAAATTTTGAAATTCAGCCAATAGAATCCGAATTACAGTGAAAATATAGCTTGTCGCTGTATTTTCACGGTGATAAACCTGCTTAGTTTTTGTTTTACTAGCTGTCAAGTGAAAATAATGATTTAAATTATAAACGTCAAATCTATGTGTTTTGATTAGTTATATTTCTTAATCAATATGAGCGATCGTTGGGGACAAATGGCGATTGGTATCATAGATGAAGCAGTGGAAAAGAGTATTCCCTTGAATACGGCCAGAAATAAAAAATCAATTACCAGGCAATTCAACAATTTTTGCTCAAACAGGGGTTATATTGTCGTCCTAAATATAATTCGTGGTATGATTAATAACCTATAATTTTTTGGAATATCAATTCATTGGCAATCCCAATGCAAGAAAATACAACTCGTCCTGCGGACTCGTTGTATTTTCAGCTTTGGGATAGCAATTCATTAATATTCCAAGAAATTATCGGTAATAATCATACCACATATTATATTACCCCTGATTATATATTTTCCACATCATACACTCCCACGGGAAATGTTATTTCTTCAGCTCGGTTATTTTTATTCACAATTTACTCTAGAATTTCTAATCTTTTTTCAAAAAAGGGTCAAAAGACGTGGAAAGGCCCGACCTTCTTTTTCTCCCCCTCGTTCTTTTCGTATGTAAAATTTCAACCTTACCTTACTACTCCAAATTCCAGGAATTGAACGTTACCGGTCTTCAAGCCTTTTAATACCACACCATCTACTTATCCCATTCTGTTATTATTCCTATCCTATAAGATGAGAAGATTCAACAAAATCGTAAGAGATCTCCCCTCCTTGTGTCCTTTTTTTATTCTCCTCCACCCATGTCAATCATGGTGGCGCAAGTAAACTGCCCCTTTCCTTTTTTTCTTCAAGTAATTCGATCACAGTGACGCAGGTGGCACTTACTGCGTGCTGACGGAAACGAAATTATTGACAATCATATTCAAATCAGACGATAAGTACCATATGGCGAAGCTACGCTGTCGACTCGATTATGAAAATACTGTTCATGGGTATAAACTTTCAAGTATAATTTCGAAGTCCGTCTAATGAAATGGCAATCACCATTAAAATCGTCTGTAGATGTCATGCGTGCCGTTCAACCTCTCATTATCCCAAGAGAACCAGTTCAATTTCATCTTGGGTATATCATGTTCACAAGATGGGAAGATGTGAAAACCTGTTCACGATTGATGACTGGAATTCAAATTGGGTTAACGGTGATGGGTGTTGCAAGTTCGTATTCTCTCGACACCTATTTCTCCATTTTTCAGTAGGAAATATTTTGTTACATCAATCTTCGGTAATTCATTGGATATGGAATTTTCAGACGGATTGATTATACGCATACGTGGCAGAGATTGAAGAGAATATAATTTCAAATCTGTTTTGATTACTGACAAATGAACGACGTTACTGTCATTCACACTGAATGGCTTGGGAATTAGAGAAAAAAGTTACCTGCCTGGATCAATATGAGATGATGAGAGATTGAAGACTATTGGGAAAAGTTTCAGAATCCTGGATTGCGTCCAATTTCTACAAGAATTTTGGAGAACGTTCAAAAAGCCTCAAGATGAATAAAAAAATAGAAAATTTGGCGCAGAAACCATGAAGAAGTCATTTTTTTGAAAAGAAAATGTTTATAAGCACTCAATCCAGATTCCGAAATTCTACTCTGAACTGTTATTTTGTCAGTGTACATACCCGATTTTCCGATAGAACATTATTCACACACACCATTCTTTGAATTTATTAAGAAAATGTGCCCCTATATCCTCCAAGTGGAGATTTTTATTTTATTTTAAGGTGGTGAGAAACAGACAAAGCAATATAGTTTATAGTTTGTACCGTCATTTTGACAGCTCTAGACTGTTTCGAATCTCAAACAACGTTGCCAAATTGAGAAATCAAGTACTTATATCTAGCCAAAACTACTAAACTCGCGTAAAACTTTCATTAAATCTATCCTAACCAAACCTAACTAACTTTGCGAAAAACATATGTTTTTATTAAATCGATCTCAACCAAACCTAACTAACCTGACTTAACCTAACACATTCATTGTGGACCTATCAACAAGAAGGATGGATTTTGCAAAAGTTGAATCATTCGGGTATATTCGGAGACTGTGGGTAGAATGAAATGTGGGTGCAACGACATGCCCCCAACCGAACCTAACTAACCTGACACAACCTAACAACCTAACACATTCATCGTGGACCTATCGACAAGAAGGATGAATTTTGTGAAAGTTGAATCATTCGGGTATGTTCGGAGACTGTGGGTAGAACGAGATGCTCCCATCTGAAACAACCTAACCTAACCTTATCCAGAAATTCATCAATTGCCTAAATAGGATTATTATTGGTCAATAACGTTTCCACACTTTTTTGAAATTTGTTGATAGAAGAGTCTCTTATATTCCTCGGCAGCAAGTTATAATAGAGACTTCCAGCCTATTCTGGCGACCGCTTGTAAGATAGATTTCGAAAACTTTTCAAGTGTATGTTATTGTGATTTCTTGTCGAATAACTGTGAACATCCGAGTTTTTCTGGATGTTTTCAATGTTGTTATGAACGTATAATAATATTTCCAATGAATAAATTCCCGATTCTCGATATTCTAGATTGAAAATCAGTCGTATAATTCTTTTTTGATTAATGAATAAGTACACGGCTACAAAAACTTTGTCGGATAAACGTTTAAAATATTTGAAAAAAAAATTCATGAAATCTTTACTAACCATAAAGAGGTAGATTCCATCGATTGGAATTTAGAACCAACACCACGAAAGATCAATAAATAAACTGTACGAATCATTCAAATATGAAATTGTTGAATATAAATCAAAATCTGGCAACGTCGCTCCAATTCAATCGAAGCCAAAATTAATACAGCTAGTTGTCATTTCTAATGAAATTTTAATTGGAAATCTGCAAAGAACGAACGTTATAAATGAACATTCGGGTGATATTTCTTGCAGAAAAATATAGTTAGATATGTTTTCTCACAGAAAATGGTAAGTAAAGTGACAAATCAAAAGTGATTTTTTTTCGTTACATAACCTAAAATTTCACCCTTTTCTCCTCTTGAAAAGGAACTTGCTGTGGTTTTCGTGTCGAATTTTTGTACTTTTCATTCATTTTTAGATTTTCTGAAGCCCCCCTTAAAATTTTATCGAAATCCGAGGCAATCCAGCATTCTGAAACTTTACCGACTATTGCACATCTGGCTCACCTGGAAAAAATATCGGCCTGGAGAAGCATGAAGAAATACTTATCGAAAATGGAAATATGGTTCAAAAGAATTTCGATAGTGCTGAATGTGGATCCTGCTTCATGAGACAAGGAAGATGTAATGAAAATCAGTTTCTTCGTGGATTGAGATAGATTCAATTTAGAAGCCATAGTGCAAACAGAACTAACCCCAACTTTGACCATATTTTCTTTGAATTTATATGAATTGGTTCCAACACTTCAATTCTATTTCGAATTCTTTCAGTGTTGTATACGATATGGCTAAGGGTATCTGTGCAGGATTCCATTGAATTTTTCCATGCATATCTGCAGACAAATATCTCAGATATTTTTTCAAACGAGATTCAAAAACCATTTCTGACATATATAATCTATTGGTGATGAATTATCTCCTCGGTTATCTCTAAAATGTTCAATCAAGACTTTTGATCTGTCATCATGACTATCTTCGAAGAAAATATCGAAAATATAAAGGATAATCGAAATAATGAGTTAAGTATTGGATTACATCCAACAGGTGTTAGCGCAGGATTCTTCACAGAAGAAATTCTTGCACATGCTCTTGGCGATACAACTGCCAGAATTGATTTTGAATTATTGGGACGGGACACACTTGCAGACCGATTTCTGGCTATTTGGCCTCTCGTCAGTGCAAGGGTGCCATCATCAACATAAGTAAATGATTAAAAATAATCATTGTTATATACATTATCAACCTTGGAATGGGAGCCAACAACAGTCTTTCAACGTGAACTACATGTTCTAGCCTAGAATCAACTGTGTCTCATGAAATTCTGCTATTCGTACGAAATTTCACACGAAATATATTCGACCTTGCACCATTAACCCACTCTTGACGAGCATTACTTATGAACGAAAAGATGCGAGAGGTGTTACCGACATCGCTCAATAATGTCCAAGTGACCTGGAAAGCCTATTTCGTATTTATCGTTAATGTCGACCGAACGGTATGACACTAGCTCTACCACTTGGCTTTGCGGCCTGACCCCGTGCGAATGCAGCTTACAGTTACGAGCTGTGGTGATCTAATAACATTCCGACTGACACATAATGGGACCTGTATTTGCATCACGAGAACGTGAGATATCTAGACCGTCGCGTTGGTCTCGTTCAGAATATTCCACTTCTAGTTCTGGGGTGAATAACTGTTTTTTGGACAAAATTAGTGAGATAAATGTTGAATTTATTCATTTATTCATTCATTTATTCATTTATTTATTTATTTATTCACGACATTGTCAATTTAACAAAATATTACAATTATAGTCACAGTACCAATCTTCCTACTTAATTGAACACAACAAAGATATAAATATTATAGAAAGAATAAGTTAAAATGTATTATAATGTTTTCACAACTCTTTTGAAAGGGGTTATTGGAATATCAAAGAAATCTATTCTGGAACTGTGCTTATTGGCATGATTCAGCATTTTAACAATCGACTCTTTTGTCCATAATTAGTATGATGAAAGGGAATATTAAATATTTCCGCATTTCGTGTCCTTCTCTCATTAACATTACAAGCTCTAAGATTTCTAGCGACTTTATATTTCCATTGATGATTTTATATAAAAATATGAGACTTGCTCCCAACCCTCTGTGTTCTAATGTGTTTAAATTCATATTTTCCATGATTGTTTTATATTCATACTCTCCTCTATCATAACCCAACCTATATGCACAGTACCTTAGAAATCTCCTCTGAATCTCCTCAAGTAAGTCCCTATCCAAACTATAGTATGGGCTCCATACAGTGGAATTGTATTCAATAATTGATCTTACCAATGAGCAATATAGCAGTTTGATGATGGTCACATTGAATGGATTAGAGTTCCTAAGAATAAATCCTAACATTTTTAAGGAGCGTGAAGCTACTTAATTTATGTGATTTTCAAAGGACATTTTTGAATCAAACATAATTCCCAGATCTTTGACATTATGTTTCGCTAAGAACTGTTCCTTTAATTTTATATTCGAACTGTATAGAATGCTTCAATCTGCTGAAAGTTATCTTAAGACATTTGTCAGAGATCAATTGTAACATATTGATTGAAGCTCAGAAATGTGTGAATCTTCATAGTAGACTGAACTGTATCTGTAAGGGAGAATGAGGAGTGTTCATTTTAATAAAAATATTCAGTAACGGGTATGGTTGAAGACTGGCTTTAAATCAAATATTCTAAATGAACAATTTGTTCAGGTCAGCCTCAACTCACCTACAATGTAGGTTGACAGACTAACACCTACTATAAAAAACTACTCCCCTGGCTAATACCACGATTACATCCAACAGGTGTTAGCGCAGTATTCTTCACAGAAGAAATTCATGCATATGCTCTTGACGATACAACTGCCAGATTTAATATTCGATTATTGGGACGGGAGACACTTGCAGACCGGTTTCTGGTTATTTGGTCTCCCGTCAGTGCAAGGCAATGCCATCATCAACATAAGTAGATGACTTCCCATAATTAGAAATAATATTCGAACAAAGTATCTTCAGCCCTAGGCTGATACAAACAACAAGCAAAAAAGCCGTTGCTGCAATGATTAACTACTTGAAAAACAATTCAGTTGCATTAGTACCTATAGCATTTTGATTTATTCAGGAAGCATGTTATGATTCATTAGTAAACTAGATAATAATAATTTGTTCATATTGAAATTAGTAGAAAGTTATAATGACACTGAAATATTCAACCCATTATCCATCCTTAAGAATCACCAAGATATAATGTTTTTGTTGTCAAGGTAGATCTAATGCTATAATGAATAATGTGGATTCGATTCGGAATCATTCACATTCTACTCTTTATTATACCTAATCTGGCCAAGTTAGACTCTAAATATCCTCAGAAACTCTAAAAAAATCAAATATTCATTACTACATTTCAATACATCCATTCAGTTTTTTGTTATTTCTCAATATTTCAGTACGTAAGGGTGCAGAAATATAGATATGGTTTTTCACTCAAAATGAACTCATTTTTATAATCATTTGTGGTGAATTTCGGATAAAATCACCTCGTACACGCACACATTCTTTATATGCATAAAAAGCGCTGTTTTTATGTATCTTGTTTTTCTTTACCGAGAGACTTGGGACGACAAAATAAAACATTCAGAATCCAGCTGTGTTTCATTTATGTTTCAGTCAACCGAACTCAGAAAATATTCTAAAATCGATGAAAACAACGTTTTTTCTACTATTTTATTGACATTAAATTGTAGGTCGAGTTCAGATACAGTGCCTTATTATTACTTTTATCTGTCATCAGTGATCCGTCTTGTTCAAGTAAGACTAAGTGCCTAAAAAATCGCAGAACATCATCCGATAGTAAAAATGATGATAAAAATTCTAGCAGTAGCTGAAATGCCGTAAGATTGATCCTAGCTTAGCTTTATTATTTTCATAAGGAATTCAATGAAAAAATTGATAGCATGTAGAACTAGAGATAGCCAGAGTCGAGACAGACGTATGTCCTTAGACCTTCTCCACCAGAGCTGTTCTTCGACACTAATTTTTCATAATTCTCTTTCAAGTTTCTCCTGGAGCTAGCATCCATTTTCAATCGGTAAGACTGAAGCCTTCGGTGTAAAAGTGATAACTCTTAAGAACAATTACCCTATCACCAAACTGATATCAAAGTTTACTATTCTTTCCACTACTATTCATACACAATCATATTATTTTAGTTTTATATAATAAAAGTTCATTTTCAGTTTCAAGACTAAGGATATTCTGAAGCAACCATCATATTAGTAAAAAGCTGGAAATGGATTTCGAATCATCTTTCAAAGAATTTGTTCAGGCCAGTCTCAACTACCTACCCAGTAGGTTTCTGGCTGACACCTGTCAGGAAACAACTACTCCCCTGACTGATACCACGAAGGGGGTTGTATTATATTCGACCGGTGCCAGTGCAGGTGTCTTCACAGGATAAAATCCTGCATTTGATTTCGGCGATACAAATTCCGGAATTGATTTTCAATTATTGGGACGGACACACTTGTAGACCGTTTTCGAGCGATTTGGCCCCTCTTCAGTACAAGGTATCGACATCATCAACAAAAATTCGATGAGTTCCCATAATTGAAGATCAAATACCATTCATAGTGTAAAATTCTGATCAAAGCTGATGCGAACAACAAGGAGTTATTGCACCATCTGCCTATGGAGGAGGTATCCCAAAAGCAAACCGAATTCGCCCATCCCTCGTGAAAAAAAAATGCAACACATTCGACATAGTCGGCCTAGGAAGCAGAGCCTAGTGCAGGCATTCGTAAGCTGATCATCATGGGTGCCGGAGCGCTCTTAGGCGTCTTACTGGTTCAATGATAGTGAGTCGCTTGTTGCATTTAAGAGATTCCACCTTCAAGGATTGATAGGTAGGCAATTTACCCTATCGCACCGAGTCAGGCGGAAAATTTCTGCCATATTCGCGGATTTATCTGAAATATGTATTAAATATGAACGCGAATATTAGTAAAACTATCTTTCACTCTCTCGTTTGTATTTCCTATCATACATTCGCTCTCTGTTCTAAAATTTTTCAACCTCTCAAATCACTGTGATATTCATTTTCTATATTTTCGATACACTTTTTAGTTTTTCTGATTTTGTCGCGAAGCGAACTATGAAAACAGGAATTAAATAATTTTCAAAGTTCGTGATCGACGTTGTCGAATACAGCGCATAGTTTGTCTCTCGTTAATTATGCCAAAACTCAATAATGGGAACTTTCCAGTCCATTACTTGCATTCACAAATTACCAATCAATTTCATAGTTAACAGGCACAACAATTTCCCATACGCCAATATTGATTATGCAGGTGATGCTGCCTCGTCCCGTTAGTCCCACGCATTTAGTCTGAATACTAATTTATGTATAATGCGCTAAAACTAGGTGCCGTAATATGTCTACCCATTGTATTATCGTACGCATACCAAGTCCGATTTCAGCGACCTTCGATAACAACTAGCTTATCGGTTTACTATTTGCATATAATACTTTCTTTGATTTCCTGGCTGATTTGTAATGTTGTTGAAAAGAACGACTTTTTTTATATTCGAGTGTGAGGAAGTAGGTTGATTATTATACAGGGTGATACTCAATTGATGATTCTGCTTCCAGGCGTTAATTTTTCATAGTATTTCACCATATATATATTTTGAATATAATTGTATCACCACTACGAACTTGAATGTATTATCAAAAACTCTATTCAGTCAGACCAGATTTTTTTTATATGCAGATTCACACGAAAGGTTAGCTCTGGTAATGTTCAGAGAACACCGCATGAATCAAGGGACAGGAGTTACGAATTGACATTCACTTTGAGTTTTTGAAGTTTGTAAGCCTCAGGAAAGACCTCTTTCGGCAAGGAGTTCCGAAGGTCAGCCAAAGTTCAGCTGTTCTATTGAAAAAAATCCCTGAACAAGAGAGGTTCGAAAGGTCTTCAAATTCACAACAAAGGGGTGTGAATTTCTGTACTCTTTGAGTCATCCGTGTAGATATTGCCAAGAGTGGAACAATTAATAGCAATTCAGAAGAGCACTGACCGCCTGTGAGCAAAGAATCACCAACAAGGCAAATGTCTTTCTCTGAATAGAATAGGGAAGCCACAATGAATTTTTTGGTGCTATATTCCACACATGAGAACAAAATTCAAGACAGGTCGTATCTGAGCCTTGTAGAACATTAGAAGCTGTCCAGTTGTGAAGTATTTCTTCGCACGAAATAGAAATCCAAGATTCTGGGAAGCATTTTTAGCGATCGATCTCACATGGTTTCCCCATGAGAGATTATTACTGATCTTATTCCTAGCATCGAGATTCTTGACTTCGTAGGAATAGTTACTCCTGACATCTGAATACTAGATGATGATAGATCGGCTTTTCTTGAGAAGAGACTATTTTTTTCCAAGTCATCGTTAGTTTTATTGACGTGAATGCTTCTTTGAATTCGACTTCCTCTAAAGTCGGTACTATCAATTTATGGTATCATTTTGTTTCAGAATATGCTAGCCTTGTTAGCGAATCGCCCGTCTATTGCAAATGATATCAGGGTGGTGTTAGGGTAATTAATTAATTCTACAAAAAGATTCAACTTTCATACCAAAGTCTTCAATCTCATCGTACATTATTCTAAAATCATGGAGTATAATATTTTCCTCAAGACGAGATCAATAAAGGTGGCCTTACAGCCTTACACCACTGCAACAAGTGGCAACATGTAGCATGCAACGGTCTTTGGAAAAGTTGCCACTCGCACAAAGCAGTTTCTTGCGCCTCCAGTAGTATCATTTAAGTATATCAATGCAGCTAAATTGACTGTAATAACCAGTGATGCCGAAAGTTCAATAATACTATGTCGGACAGGTGGTGAAATATACAGCTGTTTGCACAATGGAACATAGTCCAAGACTAAGTTATAGGGTTCAAACTGATTGGAGACGACAGATATCCCTTTAAGGATCAAACATCAATGAGTTTTCTTTCATTTCATTATTAATCATGTAAGTTAGCTCTTTGGGGACTGTTCACAGGTAGTTTTTGCTCTAGATGAAATTGGATACGAAGGCTCTTCATTTTTTTCTTCGAAATAGCGATATCACTTTTTTTGCTCAAAGATTGGAAAGTATCAACTTTTTCTGTTATTCTTGAAATCTCGTAGATGGTGATTCCGAAGTATTTACTCATTCCGAAAGTAGTGCAGAATGTATATACCCGGAAAACGTTCGAGTCACAAGTATGGGCACCTTTTTCCGCTTGTCGTGGTTCGGCAGCAACATTTCGGATCCAGCAAAATTTTGTAGCAAGGTCGCACACGTCAATGGCAATACTTGGCAACATGTTCTACATATTGCCAATTACTACAAGGCCGCCTTAACAGAGCTACTCATTGAAGCAACATCAAGATGGTTCCGTGAAGCATTAGAAAGCCACAATTCAGAAGACCAACAAAACAATCGCATCTTTTTGTCTCGACTTCCAAAAAGATACACCAAAGATGGTCTCCCTTGCACTTTTTTTTTTGTTCGTGATTGATATAACAATCAACTGTCTGCTCGAAGTGATTCAACTCACCCTCATAAAACATAACCATAGATCAAGTGTGAAGCGCATCAATTTATGAAAACGTCAACATTATAATCATTCCTCATATTTCGAGTATTCATTCGGGATTCATCTTTTATGGTGGACCATCCATTCAATCTAACTACCTTTCTCAACCATAAAAAACAAATTCGAGTTAAAAGTAAATTTGCTTTCCCTGCAATGACTGTTTCTTTGTGAGGGGTTCAACCGTATATCTCATTTGAGAAGACGGTTTTTTATGTTCAGAGAGCAACTGAAGGATGTTATATTTATTCGCTCCAGTGCATGACTTAACGAAACAAGAATAATAACGGCTGGCACAATGGTACATTAGAATCATGAAATAGTCTTTTAGGTACCTACCCAGTAGCTTGACACACACACATACACTAGATAATGATGTATTAACTCATGGAAATTATAACAAATTCGCACTTACCGAATGTGATTGATGACTTCTCGACAGAGTGGAATTCAAAGGGCCCTTTATCTGAAATAATAAAAAAAAATATTTTTCATTATTCATGTTCACGAATATATATTCATGGGAAATTTAAGCCCACTTTTCCGCACTCATTTTCGTGTTGAAAGAGTTACTTTTCCGCTCTAATGAGGAAAAATAATTCTGTAAAGTTTTCGGGGAGCATACCTACTAACAATTGAATATTTGAAATATGTATTTGTGTGGTTCTTGTTTTCAGAATAACTGAAAAATGAAAAAAAAAATTAGAATTCCGCCATAATTTGCAATTGAAAGAAAAGTATGTTCCGAAAAATTTTCAAAATGTCAAATGATAATGAACATCTGAAATTTTTCATTTGTCACTTTGAATTATCGTAGCTATAAGAAAAAATATGTAAGGCAAAATCAATTTAATGACCTCTTCCAGCCAAGTTGCTGACTTCATTGAAAAAAATTTTAGCCTCTACAATTAATTTGCAGGATGCAACGAATTGCATTTTCAATATTATTATTAATAATAATAATTATGTTTATTTTGGAAAATGCTTCAATTTGTGAAAAAACAATTACATGTAATATAATGACGTCACACACAATGATATTTCACAACTGAAGTTTTAAAAAATCCTCAACACAATAGTGTTTTGGATCTACAAATATATTTTTGATGTTTTTTTTTTAATTGATTGCTACTAGCAGAACGTCTCACAAGTACTGGTAACTTGTAAAATTTCATTGACATATAATAGGGAGATTTTTGAGTGAGTTTCAATGTATAATATGGATAAATGAGGCCATGCCTCTTAGTGTTATATACGTTTTCTGTAGCATGTAGATTAAAAAGTTCTCTATTTTTGAACCAATACATAGATCATTAAAAATGTACAGAGTATAAACAGTCATGACGTTATTATTCTTAAAAACTGTTTGACAGAGTCCTTATAATTTTTGCAGTTGATTATTTTCATTGCTCTTTTTTGAATAACAAATATTCTATACATATTCTATTTGTATTCATATTGGATCCCCAAAAAAAATATTCCATATCTCATGACAGACTCAAAATTTGCAAAATAGAGAGACGAAGCTGCTTGATTTTCTAAATAATTACTGATTATTCCTAATCCATAGGACACTTTTCCAAACTTCGAAGAGTTTTTCTCTATATGTTGTGACCATCCCAGCCATAAAAATTAATTTGTTGATAGAATTTAATAATGAATGTTTCTTTATGTGTATTTTTGGGGTTTTCCCACACGCTAGTAGAAAATGGAGCTTACCCCACACGTGTGTAAAGTGACTCCTGTAAAAATTGGCCAAAGAAAAGAAAATCGTATTGAAGATAAAGGATATAATCTGCGTTCTACGGTCAGAACTCTCTCTCGCATAAAATTCTTAACTAGTTTTCTCTTTGTTTTTCGGCCGAAAGTTGTCAAAAAAAAGGATTTTCCACAAATTTTGACATTTTCAAAGCCTGCCTCAAAAATATTCTTGCTTTTATCGACTAAAGTGACCGAACAACCAAAAATACAAAAGATCCAGTAGATCACAACAACTTGACTAACTGGAACGTTCTGTAATTATTGAAGACAAACACAATATATTACACACAGAAGAAATTTATATGTGAACCTGAGCTTCGTGTATTCATTCAATTTTTATGACCAAAGAAAATATATGGTGGTAATCAACTTCAATGAGAGATACTTTACCAACCAGATAAAATTGGCGATAAATTTAATTGTTTCATTACCACCACCGCCAACACCTCATAACATGCCTTGCTCTATGTATAGAATATTAAAAAAAGATTAATTGAATCTCATCACAGAAATAAACTTCGTATGGCAACAGGGGAAAATAAGTCGCCACAATCACATTCATCGAATGCCATGTTGGAAACGCATTTTGAAAAAAAGTCACCGGTTGTTCTCCGTCACTGGTTTCATTATGTATCGAGTAGTAAGAGACCTCACAATGGAAATATTGCTTGATTCAATGGTATGACAGAGAGCTGTACAACATAGTCGTGCATAATGTACAATATTATTGTTCGGTAACAATAGTAATAAATGCTAATGTCGATAATAGAATTCCTGAGGAACATTATTTATCGACGGGTCCCGCAGAAAAGAACGTCAATATAATAGAGAAGCCTGTAAGATGCGCGAGGGTATGAGGTGGTTGACTGAAGATGGAGGCATTGAGCACGATTCACTACGGGGTGCAGGACTATTATTTATCGTAGCAGGCTTTGCAGAGAGGATACAGTTCGGTTTTTGTTTCTTATTTACTCATTAACAATAATTTGGATTCATAGGAAAGCCGGACAAGAGAATGAAGTTTATCTTAATAATCACAAATGTATTAGTATATTCCACACCGAGGTGGGAAGTGATTCATTCCTGTCGTGAGATCAGTTAGTTAACCGAGACGCAAAGCGTCGAGGTTAGCTATGATCTCGAGGCAGGAATGAAACTTCCTACCGAGGTTTGTATACTATTTTATTCACAGCCATCATATTTCGATTATAATTAATAAATCTCTGTTTCGTTCTGATCATATCTAAAATATTACATTAATTTAACGACAAATTACCAAGAACGCGCTTTTCTCAGAATAATCAAGTAGATACATTGTTACCGTGACTACGGGGCATACAATTGTCACCAATATAAATCAATGTCAGATAAAGTCAATAAATGACAGATAAAGTCTAGAAAAGATCAAATGAGGGCGGGAAGTAGTAGTGCGTAATGTGACACTTCCCAACCTTCAATGACGTTAGTAATGACAGCATTACATATATGGTTGTAAATAAAACTTTATAACAATTCTGTGTATATTTTATGCTCGAGTAGATATTT
The DNA here is from genome assembly GCA_032362365.1 of Zygogramma bicolorata. NCBI lineage: Eukaryota > Metazoa > Arthropoda > Insecta > Coleoptera > Chrysomelidae > Zygogramma > Zygogramma bicolorata. The sequence goes on along the minus strand of JAVJAQ010002177.1, from coordinate 45,983 downwards.
GTATGACAGTTGAAGTCACTAACTATTCGTTGCTTCGTAGCTTAGGAATTTGCATAATTTCTCGAAAAAGACCGGCGTGAAACTTATCCAACCTAGGGCCAATTCAGTTTCAACATCTTCCTCCACCATGAAGAATTGTACCAATACGTGCATCCTGAAACTTGTTATCGTGATAATATTCAACCCGATAATCATTTTCAATATTCCTGTTCAGTCTCCGTTTTTGTATTTGTTATGTATATAAATATATATGTATATGTATTTTTTTCTGTCAATTGTTTCTATTTCTAATTCTTGATCAACTCTCTACTCAAATGTTTTTGTTGAGTTTTATGATTTTTTCAATGAGTTTTTCGATTATTTTTGTTGATAATACTAATAGACGCAGTTATACCATCCAATACTTGTCTTTTCAAATATTCAAGAATTGAAAATAGTTTTTTGTTTCTTATTCAGTTATCAATGCATTCAGATGATCACAGTATTATGAGGAGTTAATTTCATAAACATTCAGTATAATAAAAACGATGAAAAATATGGTGATCATTTTAACAGAAGATACACAAAATACACAACCTGTATCAAACATTATACCTTATATCCCTCGTTTGTCTGGAAAGATAAAACGGATCGGCAACAGGTATTATGTTAGAACAACATGCAAATCAACAAATACTTTAAGGTCAATGCTGACACATGCCAAACCGAATAACAAAACGGAAAACACAAAAAATTGTATTTATAAAATTCCTTGTTCGTGTGCTCAAAAATATTACGGTGAAACGTCTCGACCATTGGAAGAGCGAAAGAGTGAACACAAGATGTAATGTACATCAGGAACAGATAGATAGATGCTTCTTAATCATCAGAACACATTCTTACTGGCAATAGAACGACACTAAAATTATGACGAAAGAGAGCAATGGCAGGAAACGAAAATTAAAGGAATCTGCTTTCATCATGCTGTCTGGTGAAATACATATCTATGAGTTTGCTTGATATGGATTGCGGATGGCTGGCCCTCCTGAAGGACAAAATGTTTTGCCAAATTTGAAATATTCAACAAATGTCCTTTACGAAGAATGCCTACAAGAGATATTTGCATTTGGAAGGAACGTTAACGATAAGTATTTTCATATATATTGTTATTTTTTTGATAGGCAAAATTTGAGTTTCACGAGAAAGCGGAATAATTGGACTTGTTTTGTACAGAAAGAACTGTTTTTCAGTAGATGCAGCAACTTTTCGGGGTAGATTGAATATCTGCTCTCTCAGACTTGTATAGATTCCAATTTTATTTTTTATTTTTTCACATTTTGGCAGGTTACAAACCCAAAAAACTACGGAACAAATATTGATCCACCACAAAATAATGAAGTTCAAACAGTAGTTCAATGTGAAATAAACTAATCAAATCATCGCATCGATTGAAATAGGAACAGCAGGAAATATGTTTCCTTATTGAAATATCACACAGAATACATCAACTTTAGTTTAATTATTCATACTGTTCCTTTAAATAGATTACTTTGAGTATATATTCTCACACTACTTGGGAAAATTATTTGTTATTTTGTAACCATATTCATATGCCTCGCATTAGTATCAAAACTGGTAATGCAGATAAAGTGAACAAGATTCATTAAAACAATTAGTGATCTTCCACGATGACTCAGGAAGTAGAACGCTTGTCCTGTGAGAGCTTCATGGTTGATTGAACGAGATATGCTGATAGGTCAAATTATTTATTTTCAATAATAATCCCACTACATTACTTAATTCACCTCGCGATGTTTTCTGAATAATTTATATCGAAATTAATCATTGATTATCATGTCTTACCTTCGTTGCCAGTGAATCTCACAGTTTGATAGGTTGAAGAAAGGACATTGTAATGCCTCTAGTGTTTGTTCCCATTTTTTGAATTGGAAGGCAAACGGTTAGAGGGTAAGAGGATGTAAAAGAAAAATATAAATCAGGAAGAAGTGATAAAAATCGTATTTCGCCAGGACAATGTCTTCCTCTGATTCTGATTTCAAAACTACACCCTACTACTCTTTACAGATTTTGAAACACAAACAACGATTAGTTTTGTTGATGTCCAGATCTTTGTAAAATGTATCAACAAATCGTTCTGTGAAATGAAAAATGTTTTTGTGGAATATATGACACTTATGTAATATATATATATATATATATATATATATATATATATATATATATATATATATATATTTACGAAATGTGAGATTAAAATAAGAAGCTGCAAATTCTATGTTTATCCATCACACTTGTATATCTTGTAATATTGTACAAAACTAGTAAAATATATATATATATATATAATTGGGTGAAAGGGGTTTAGAGTTCTCAATCGTTAAAATATACTGATATAAGTGACATTGGCATTGATTGATATGGATCGGGACACTGACATAAAACTACTGGTTTTTGAATAATCTATATGAAAACGAAGTTGAAAATAGTTTATGAACCTTGCTGAATTTTATGAAAATGAAATTCGATATTTGTCAAATCAAATTTGTACGAAAATTAGTGAATTATTTGAAATCTGTTGTTATTGTCTAGATGGAGTAAGTGAGTATATATTACGTTAAGACTTTCTATGTCTCTTCTTGAATTTATACAATCAGAATGTTAGAAAATATTAGTCCATTTCTAAAAAAAGTCTTTTTTGTGAATTACTTGAGGAATCTAAAATTGTAACATTATTGAAATCAAATTTATGATCTTGATCGTGACTATGTTTCATTAACATGCAAGTATTTTTATTTAATCTTATATCACTCTTATGAGTAGTTATTCTGTCTTTGAGTGATCTGCCGAGTTGTCCAATGTACTTCTTATTACAATTACTACATGGAATAGAGTAGATTACATTGGATTTATGTGAAATTGCATAATTGTCTTTGAGTTTGCTAAAAATATTTTTTATGTTTAATGTATTTCTGAATGAAATTTGAACATTTGGAATTTGATTGACCAAAAATATTGTTTCTTGTAGTAGAAAGGTATGTCTGCATGTTTCACATGACTGAATGTGACTGAAGTGACTTCTCCCAATTATCTATTCGTTATCGTAAACATCCATTATTGCGGTTACCTTTCGTCACTCTTACGCTTTTCTAGGTCATTGTGCCTGTCGCATTGACCTCGCGCGGGACGCACGTTTCGCCAGCCAAGTTATCATCTTCAGATAGTTCAAGTTTATTTCAAAAATAATAACTCCAATCGTCGATACGCTTAAGAAGTCTTTTTTGTTTTTTGCTTAGGTGATTGAACTCAGATGATGCTGCTACATGAAAACACCTTGGAGAATATGAATTCATATCAACCCGATAAAACAATCCAGCAAAATAATATTATTTTTTTGGTGCCGGTGAATTATGAACTGATTCTTAATGTTTTTGATGTGCTGATTCCAAAAAAATCTGGCATTTCCTCGTAGCAGCTCTAGTTCTTCAGATACAAGCCAATCAATTTCAGTTCTGATAACAGGTAAAAATAATGAGAAAATGATCTTTGCATTTTAGGTACTTGTTATTGCCAATGATTGTGAAAACCGACCTTTCTATACCTTCTGAATATTTCTACACTCAAAAGTTTCAGTTTACTCTTGATCCTTTGTAGGTAAAGTTGTTTTTTTTTTGTATGTTTTCCGAATATTGAATTAAAGGCATTGTATCCACAAGTAGAAGTTGTGTAAATCAACCAGACGTGTTCTGTTCTATACCTATGTGGTGAATATACTTTCAAAGAAATTAGGAAACCTGTTTCTGACTTTGTGAAGAGAGCTTCTCTGACCTATTTTGGCGTCCATTTGGGAGACCAGAATGAATCGTGGGCTCCACATTTGGTATGTAAAAGATGCGTTGAACATTTGCGGCAATGGTCAATTGGAAAGAGGACGTTTGGGGTATAAATGGTTTGGAGGGATCCAAGAAACCATCACGATGATTGTTACTTTTCTACCGTCAATATATCAAGGGTATCAATTGAAACAATAGACATATTTCGTGATGAAAACTCAGCAAGAAGGCCCGTACTTCATTCTAAAGGAATCCCCATTCCAATATTCAGCAGTCTACCAATACTCCAGAAGATGAGCAAGATACATCAACGTCTGATGAAGGTCAGGATTTGCAATCAGAAAAAGACAGTGATTTTGAAGCAGATACAGCAAATCCCCAACGCTTTAATCAACAAGAATTGAATGACCTTATTAGAGACCTGATGTCTTTGGGATAGCAGGGCACAAAATCAGCAATGGGTAAACAGAAATTGGCCTCTAAGAAATGTCATGATTCAAGGACAAGATAACCTAATTAACGAACCTTTGGTTGCTAGGGAGAAAATCATATTGCCAACCCTGAATATCAACTCGGGGCTTATGAAGCAATTTGTCAAGGCTTCAGATCAAGATGGACTTTGTTTTAAATACTTGTAGAGTAAGTTTTCTGGAATTAGCACACAAAAACTGGAAGCCGAAATATTTGATGGACCAGAGATTGAATCCAATACTTGGTGGTCTTTTGTTAAAGTAGTACAAAATTTTCTTGGGAATCATAAAGCAGAGAATTACATAAAATTAATGAAAAATATGCTTTCCAACTCTAAAACTCTTAGTTGTGACATGAGCATAAAAACTCACTACCTCCACAGCCACTTTTTAGAAAACCTAGGTGATATGTAAATATCAGGGAGAAAGATTTCATCAGGACATTATAGGATAATTCACATGATGGCCGACTACTGAAGTCTTCAGCGAGATTGTTCTAGTGACCGGCATGCTGGAAAGTCTAAAAGAAAATTCTTAAGTGATAAGTGATGAATGTTATTTATGTATATCTCTGCTTTTTCATGTCTATATGTAATGAAGATGAATACCTCACTTATATTTTTGTTTTTCTAATGGTAGGAGTAAATAATGAAATAGTAATATTATAAAATTAATGTTAATTAAAAAATGAGATTAGTTTATCCAAAAAAGCGCCAATATTACATATCTCAAAAACTAAATCTGATATACAAAATCTGACAGTTATTTCGGATTCTGCGCTCGAAAGCTACCTAGAAACAACTGAAAAATTGCTGGCACCAAATTGGCTGTTGAGTTGTTTAATGATTAACCTTCAACGATCTTATACCTCCATATCGGCGAATCCAGCCCTCGGTAGATCGCGCGACCTCTTTACTCCCACACATGCTGCTGCTAACGGGTATCGCGCTTTCATTAGTGAGCTTTCTTCACACGCTTCTAGATGCGTATCTCGGCTATTGTTGCCCGAGATTAATGCGCTCATCTGACATTTTTTTAGATAAATCTCTCGAAATTCGCTCATTAGTCACATTATAATTTCGTAATTATCAGCGGTGAATGTTGTAATTTTCTTCAAGTAAATGCACGATGTAAGAGGAAGAAATTTCTTTGGAAAAGAATGAATAGGATTTCCTGACACTTCCTGAGAGGGGAAATACTATTGTGAATTTCTCTAACGGTTGATACGGATTCAATTTTTTAAGGGTTATTTTATTTCTAAATATTCACCTATTCGGGGATGCTTTCGAGGATGATGTACTGTGAGAGGCTCAATCGAAAATTGACGTTACGCAAATATGCAGATCAAAAGAGTGAACTGGAGAACATGAAATGTTCTTGAGGAGAATATATTGCCAGAGATTTCCATGAGGAAATAAATGAGTTCGAAGCAAGGCCAAATATACCATTTGCTGTATATTTCTTATCATATCTATCGTTTACTATTAATTTCATTCCATACAGGTTTTACTGAATATTCACTACATCAGAAAAGGTAACCGTTCGTTGAAAGATCACAAAAAATTCTTGAATTCCTTGAGGAGAAGGATGGAAATATTTAGAATAACATAATAATTTCTTATCTTTAATGAAGCATTTACCGTTTGACAATCGTATCGAATTCACATGAATAATTTGCGGATCATTTTCAAATTTCATAGAATTACTTGCAAAAATCCACTTCTTCAGTTGCTCACTACTAGGAAGAGTCAACGGTGAACAACCTCCACTTAAAAGTTGAGGATCGAAGATTTGTTCAGTTTGATTCGTCAGTAAACGTTCAACCAAGAGTTGTGGGTATTCTGAACATTTTCCCCAATTTTAATTCAGCTGATCATGATGGATATGAATTCGATAAGAATTTTGACCAGTAAAAATGATAACCCTTATATAGATTTGTGAAAAAATTAGAATGCATCAGAGTAGTAGAAAAGTGAAAAAGAATTGATAATTCTTTGCATATCTTAGCCGCAATTCGATCAGGTTTTAGAAAGGCAAGAACAATGTTTGAGGGTATTAACAGTCTCCCCAATATTTTAATCTGAAGTTGTTATCCCTGAGATTCGGTGGTAAAGGGCTTCAGCCGCTAACTCTTTTTAAGGGTACAAATGAATCTGCATGAATCGTGTTTAGAAGGAGGTTGCTATATGAAAAATATCTTCTAGCCTACGCCGTCATTTTTGAAGGGTACAATCGACTATATACCCAAAACTGGGAAGCAATGACCAAATATTGCTCTAAGCCTCTTTTCAGAATGATAAATCCAGTAAAACTGACGGCAAATAATCTGGCGCGGAACTTTTTTTTAATTAAAAAAACAAGTGTTTTGATCTTGGTACCATAAATTAGTAGGCACTGAATTCTTCGTGGGAAGTTTTTCAGGATCTTTCATTATGACGAAATTGTGTATTGCAAGCAGTCATTGTTTTATAATTGCTAAAACCGACGAACTAGAATGATGTGCATGTTTGCAACTCCTGAGAATGCAATATTCCAAAAAAAAATTGCAATGCTTCATCTATGCAGTAATGATTTCCTGAAGTAACTTTCCGAAATGAATAACATTGCGTAAATTAGATCGAAGGTAGAGTATTTTCTGTTTCTGAAGGGAGAGCATACTCTGGAGGACACTCATAAAGGGTAAACAGACAAAAAGTATCAACATGAGGGGCAGAAAAAATATCACGAAGAAGGCACTATTTGGGAACAACGATTTATATGAGACGAAGTTTTGAATCGCCTGTCTTTTGCTAGAACTATTTCGATACAACGAGTAAACGGATTCTACTGTAAAACAAGTCACAGGTAGGAAAGTTTACGGTTATACCATCGAAGACAAAATGTTTCGGTTTCCAGTGACATGCATCAATGCCTTCACGTCATCCATCGTGGTATATCGGACATGTACTCATGCGGTAAAAGCATGTAGTGGCTCGACAATTCTGCGGTATTCACAAAATTCATCGTTTTGCTTTTGGTTATTGATGGTCTGAAGATTCCCGAAGTACCTGGATGGAATTTTCCCTCTTTAGGTGGGAAAAATCTCCAATGGAACAGAAATATTCAACCCATTACAATACTTGTTGATATCTCGCGGAGGCAGACAGTTTTAATCTATTGATATTTACAAAAATATATTACAGTTTCCTGTATGATTTTCACTTACAATAGGTTTACAAAACCGCGACACGTGTTTCGCTATTACAATAGCTTCTTCAAGCAAGATACATGTATCTTGCTTGAAGAAGCTATTGTAATAGCGAAGCACGTGTTGCGGTTTTGTAAACCTATTGTAAGTGAAAATCATACAGGAAACTGTAATATATTTTTGTTAATATGGATTTTCATCAAGTATCGGCCAGTTCAATTCAACTATTGATATTTATCTATGGTAACTTCTGTAACCTCAAGGGTACCGTAAGGATCACAATAAGGTCCTCTTAATATTCACGATCTATATTTTCATCATTGCCCAATGCTCAAAGAGTGTTGAGTTTTGGTTTTTATAATTTTCATCATAATGAAAAGCATTTACAGAAGATTCTATATCAAAATTTGAGACCTACTGCTAGACCAATGATTTATTTGTGAAATCTGAGAAGTGCCATTCTATAATGTTCATGTTCGAGATCACAAAATCTCTTTAAATGTCTTTCAATAGATTATCGAAAATATCTGATTTTATACTTTTCTCATGGTGAAAAAAGAGAATTTCTTCACAGATTGGCTCAAATACGGTTTAAAAATGCCAACTGAGGCCACTATTATACACTCTCATTACAGAACTAAAGTCTGCGATGTCAATGACTGAAATGATAACGAACTTAACATATTTTGAAGCCTGACTACCGTGTTTAGACGTCTCATGGTCTCTTATCGTATTATATGTATAAAACATTCGACTTCCTGTGGGATGTGTGCGAAGTAATCATCTATTTCTATTGACTTAAATCATATAAACAAATATCCTAAAATAAGTTGATAGATAAATAATAGTCAATGGGTAACCATTCTGTCGAAAACTGGTAATTTCTCAGAAGTGTTAACTGTGGTGATCAATCTTGACAGTTCATTATTTTCATATCAAAAACGAAACTAGCATATTAATATCAGGAATTATGAAAACAAGATTAATGAACTTGCTCACAACTTCGCTTGATAAGGGTGTTATACATCCGACAACAATAAATAAAGAAGACGTTTCCTGTTTCTTGATCACTCTCACGGTGGGTATGAGAAAAATTATCAGTTGTCAGAGAACGTACTGATAGACCACCATGTAACATACGCCCATAATGCTACATGTTACACGTTCAATTTCATAATCTATCAGGGTTTGTACAGTGAAAGCGAAAGGCAGGTCGCCAAAACGTTCGTTATAGAATTTTCGTTCAGTTTCAACCCAAATAGAAAGAGTTATTTGATAATATGCTGATGATTTTATCAGAATTTTTATCAGAATTTGATTTAAACACGAACAAATAGAGAGATTGAAGCCATTTCAATGATTTCACTTTTTACTTATAAAACTGTTGACGAAATGTTTGTGCTACGAAGAATGATATTTCAACTGTGAATGAAATTTCATTGACGTCCAATAAAATTAATTAGCATTTCGGAAGTAATTATGAAATCTCAACATACCAACAATAAAATATGTTGCAGCACCATGAAATTATAAAATAATTTTGTTGGTTGGGTAGTTATGTGAATTTCTACAAGATATTTGAGTTTTTATAACAGGCAAGATATTACTCTGATTGTAAATGTGATATGAATGTTCAATTTGGGTTGTTATCGACATTGTTTTTCCAATAGAATTTATCTGGATAGAAATTTTCTATATAACGTGAGTTCAACTAGAATTGACCAAGAATTCTCTCTATCCTTCTCAATGATATATAACGATTTTATTGACATTTTTATCACTGTTCCATCGGCAAAGCAAAGCAAAAAATGAAGGATATAACGGTTCTGTATTGAGCAAATTCCTTGTCTTTCTCTTTCCCGAATTAACATTAGAAAACGATAATTTATTTACAAAAATAACTATTGAACTTGATGAGGTCACGTCCACTTCTTCAGGTCGATACTGTTACTTCTTTTATTGAAAATGTGTATTTTTTTTCATACTGATATGTGAAAACGAATATAGAGAATAATATTATTTTTTGAAAAGGAAGATCTGTTATCGTTTAGGAAAGGCTGAAAGTGATGAGTTTTTATGCAAATTCTCAACTCGACCTATTTCTCAGAACTAGGTTATTATTGAAATAAACATTCCAGAGACGAGGTGTTGTTCAATTTCATTCTCTGCTAGTTTCAACTGTTCAAACGTCCCACATTGTCTCGGTTTGAGCGTGGTTAAAGCCACAAGTTGACCATAGGTATTTTATTTCAGCATGGGCTCAACGTATGTACCGTACGCTGGGTCCGTTGGTTTAACTAAATAATTATATACAGGTTTGGCGTGTCCTCCGATAATATTATGAGAGTTTGATTTACGGTCGGTTGTCGAGTAGGTGAACTTTTTCGTACTTTCTGGCATTTGTGTGGTGCTTATGCTGGCGTTAAATATTATCATTATTTCGGTGAACTCACATAGAGTAATGAAACGTTATAACATCTCTGCGTATCTGATCGAATTTTTTGGAATGCTGTAACTGTGGTTGTGCAATCACAATTTTTCCCCAGAACGGACATAAGGATTAAGGAAGACAACTGTTAGTATTAACGGTATTCTGAGACAGGGGCGTCGGAACCATGGGGGCAATGGGGGCTCGAGCCCCCATAGTGAAGTTCTGGTTTGCGGAACTGTTACCATGCTCTCATAGGATAGTCGATAAGAACAAATTATGTATTGGTCTCATTGGTGTTGTCAGGTTGTGAAGATTTTTATTATCACGCTGGCAATTCTGGTGACGGGGGGGGGAGAGGGGGGAAGAAGAAGGTCACAGAAAGGAAGACAGATGTGTTTTTTGTTTAAGAGTTTTTTTGAAGAAGTTAGTAATCACGAGATAGAATATTTTCATTTCATTGCGGCGGACCTTCTAACATGAGTAAAATTATAATTTTGATCCTATTTTTTACATATATATTATATAGTTCATGCAGAAATTGGTTATTTGTTTCTTTTGTAGTACTCAGACTCGCCATTTGGCATTTGAGGTTTGAAACTGGCTGTGATTATTAGTTTTTTTCCTAGTTTGTTTCCTATACTTTACCGAAGTTTGGACATGATTTTTATCATTTTAAACATGTTGTACTTGGGTCGTTTTGGATTAGCATTCACTTTGTGTTTTTTGTATGTATGTGAACATAACCTGAATATATGATGTTATAATACACTGGCTTCATTTTACTTAGTTCATTGTGGGATATATATATAAATAGCTATCTTGTGGTGGGCATTTCGAATTGAATGCAAATTGTGATAGACCAGAGAATTTGATAATATATTTATCAGTTTCCTGATTCATCTTGCTCCATAGCAAATAAGACTTTCTCTTTGTATCATTTCAGATACATTTGTGGATTCGATTTTCGATAACACTCTGAGAGTGCTTGTCATTATTTCTGCAAACGTAGTTGTTAGTTGACGTGGCGAACTGTCACCACTGACGGAAAACTATGACAGCATTTCCTTATAGTGTTACACCCTAGGTGGTTCCACTTATGTGTCGCTTGCCGTAAAGGCACGATTCATTTCAAATCCTCTGGAAATCTATCACAGTTTGTTTTCGATACGAGGAAGATGCCACCCCACAGCTGATGAAGCCCAAAGCCAGAAATAGCTAGCTATCTTGTGGTGGGCATTTCGAATTGAATGCAAATTGTGATAGACCAGAGAATTTGATAATCTATTTATATTTGTATATATATATATATATATATATATATATATATATATATATATTATGTTCATTTTTGGAGACCGAGCCCCCATAGTAATTTTGAAGTTCCGGCGCCTATGTTCTGAGATATGCCTTAAGGCCCAATGAGGAATTGATGACACATCTAACATAATTTGATATATATTTCATTCTATGATTTATTTTCCGTCAAAACAATTTCTTCATTGGAAACTATGTGAATATTGGTAGAAAGAGAATGTTTTGGAAATGATCAAACAGCTGATACTCAACTTTTCCATTGCATTGAATGAATGAAAATATTTGGAAGGAAATGTGTGAGTACGACAAACAATGAATGTAATACAGCTCAACAATTCAACTACTTTCAGGAGACTATTTCACTCACCTACGAAATGAACCAATCAGAAGCTCTAGTCAAGTTCGGCTTACCGATAATACCAAACTTGACTCTTGACTCTGATTGACCTATCAAGTTCGGTGTTTTCAGATTTGTCTACAGTGCATGTGACAGTTAAACGTCAAAGATAACTTTTTTGCCTATTTCCTCGAATCCTGCCGAATTTCAGATTTTTTATCTTTCACTCTGTTTGTGAAATAGTCTAATAAAATTCCACTCGTGATTGAATTTATCTCATAAGTCTGTCTTTCATTTATGATCTCAACTGAATTGATTCGAGAAAACACCACTCGTCCTGCGGACTCGTGGTGTTTTCTCGAAAATTCAATCACTTGTGGTATTACTACTGATCATTCCACTTGATAAATTAATAATCAGAAAAGACTAATCCCACTCACTTCAGATTCTGATTATTTTCAAAAATAAAAGAATTAATTATTACATGAGTATCCATTAATTTACTGACCTCTTCTATTTCTTCAAGAACTTCTTGAACTGTCTCATTGATAATTTTTCGACTGTTTTAACAACCATTCAAAATTCGTCATTTTGTGTCATGTGGAACAATTTCACCCAATCATGTCAACATTAGACTGATAATTGCATTCAGTGCAATTTTCAATCCCTATGACAACACGATCGAGTTTGACAACTTCATCCAAATAAATTTCAAAATGTCACGTTTCGGCAATGAGAATGTTCAAAGTATAAATGCGCTAATCAAAGAAAAAATCCCCAGAAATACAACCTACAGTCACAAATATATTTGGGGAATATTCATGGAATTTTGTTGTATGAGTTGAATGAACATAGAAGCTTAGAAGAATTGGCGTTGATACTAAAAGATTGGGCCGTCAATATGAGAAAGAAAAACGGGGACGAATTCAAAGAGGCAACGGTGAAGACAATGTGGAACGTTTCGTGCAAACTATTGCAAGAAAAGTACTATAATGACTATAATATTATGATTGACCCGTTTAACAATATAGTGTTTAAACCAGCCCGAGATGCCCGCGATGCAATCAGGAAGAAACTACAAGCAGATCCATGTAAACGTAAGGCCAGTTCAGATTCGTTAAATTGGTCTGAAATTAACAAAATAATATTGCTTTGGGATGAAGATACCCCTGAAGGTCTTATGCGTAAATTTTACCATATTGCTGCTGTAGAATTAGCGTGACGAGGAGGAGAGGCAGTTGCTTGTCTGTTGGATTTTTTTCAAATCGAGAAAAATAACGATGACACTCCAACAAATCGCATTGAATACAATCCGGTATTCAGTAAAACGTGCCAAGATGGTTCCAAAAGCTGTGCAAGTAGTAAATGGTTGGTTATCAATAGTGAGAGACAAAGATGCCCTGTACGTCTTTTTCATAAACTGATATCAAAACGAGGCGACAATATTACCTCACCACGACTGTTCTTAAAACCAAATCGACACTGGAAAAATGAAACTGACAAATGGTACGATAATGTACCTGTTGGAAGAAATACAATGAATGGATGGACTAAATCTTCTGCTGAAGCAATTGGCTTGAATGTAAAGGAGAAAAGGATAACAAATCACTCAAATAGATCAACTGCTGTTAGCGAATTAGCAAAAAGTGGTGTAGAAGAACAACAATTGCTGAAAATTACTGGTCATGGCAATCAGAATTCTATAAAACCATACTTAAATCTCGATCAAGAACACCACAGCAAGATTATAAATATTATGCGTGGTAATAAATAGATCTTCTATAGTAGAGAACAGCAACGAATCTAATGTTAACTTAAATTTTAATAATTGTACTTTCACTAACTGTACTTTTGATAAGTGAATGTTTCGTTGTGTTGAGTTATGATTTTTTTTGTCGAAAAATCATCCGCCGAATATCCCTCGGACATTGATGAATGCCTTATAATTTCATGACAAATTTCTCAAGCTCGTTGCTTGGTAACAGCACTCAGCCTTCGGCTTCGTGCCGTTACCAAGGAACGAGCTTTCGATTGTCATGAAATTATCTCGTCTGTTATCAATGTCCTAGGGATATATCTACTGAAAATGTGTTCTTCATTAGACTCTTAAGAAATCTCCGAGATTTTAGTTGTACAGCAGATCAAGATCCTCCACAGATCCTTCTGATACTAATTTGTATAACATTTATATCATTATTTTCGCCAAAGTTTGTTTAGATTTCATCATCAATCATGAGTTTTTATGTGGTCTGAATTTTGGAAAGGACGATATTATTTTCAAAAATGAATATTCCATTCTCGTGCGTGTTGTTTTACAACTTCACTGTATGATATGCCCGTTGTAAGAGATCTCCAGCACTTGATTTGGAGTTTCTGTCTCTGATCATCCAAATGATGGTGTATTCTCTACTGTGAGCACTAACTGCTCAAAAAAATTTAGATATTAGTGTATCCCTTAGGTTCCATTTTCCAAGTCACCAGAATGATAAAGTCCCTTTCAAATTCATAGGAATTATGGAAAAGGCTTGATTTAATTCTGATAAAACGATTACTGCTGAAGATTATTATTCCTGACCATGTATTATTGTCAATATTTCGATTAGAAGTATTTTTCATCTCTAATTTGTACTCAGTCAGTAAAGGGAAGGTATATTTTTCACATCCGTACTATAATAATACATTTATCTACACCCGTACTCTAATAATACACTTATATGCCCACAACCCGTTTTATAATGAAATCCATTACGATACAGATTTTCATTACGATACAGATTTTCAACCAATAGAAATCCATTATTTTTCAATCAAGCATGATGTGCAAGCTTTGCATTTTGACGTTTGTCAAGTCAAAATCAGTAGGTATTCAATTTTTGAAGAATTTGGTCAATTTTCGATAATCGAATGAAAATGTCTTACAGTAGTGATATGAAAGAATTACCAGCAACTCCTCCACAGATGTCTCAGACAAGAAAAAAATACAATCGAAAGAATTCTATTTTTCATTTGACAAATGCAAGACATATGTTTTTATTTTCGAACAAATCGAACGAGCTTTAATGGTCGAGCGGTCAACCGCGAGGGCGGTGAGTAGAAACGTCCGGGTTCAAATCTTGAACTCGGCAGAAATTTTTTTCATTTCTTTTTTTAGTTTCTCATTGTTGTATTTTCCGTGGTTATACCATTATTTATAGTTTTGTAGAATTTTTCAAAGAAATACGATTGATTACCTACTATTATTGTGTTCAATATAAATACCTAATCATATAATATTTTTGGTTATTCATTGGGTGTAGATAAAATAGCGTATGCAACTCTCATGTAATGGTTATTAATACACTCGCATAAACCATACGAAACTCACCTTCGGCTCGTTTCGTATCCCGGTTTATGCTCATGTATTAATAACCATCATTACACGATCGTTGCATAATATACTATTATATGCTCATAATCTATTTCACAATCCATTATGAAACGGATTGACAATCTGTATTGAAATTAAAAAAATAATGTGTTCATTATGATACAGATTTCTCATCAAGATACTGATTTCTAATAAATTGGAAATCCATTTCAGTGGCGGAAAGCTACGTTGAGAACTCGGTTCAGAATAAAATCAGCATTTCCAATAAAATATTGAGACTAGCAATAATGAAATAAGTGTTAATGTTCTATACACTTTCATATCAGTGGGACCCACAATATAATAATTATAGTTCTTCATCAACTATTGGGTGTAGAAAAAATCGCGTATGCAACTCTTATGTAATGGCTATTAATACATTCGCATAGGCTTGTTTCGTACCCCGGTTGATGCTCGTGTATTGATAACCATCATAAAATTATGAATGAATATATTTTTATCTGGAAGCATCCAAATAAAATCTTCACTAAAGTAGCAATGAATACAATGTTTATTTTCTGATGATAAAACGCAATTACATTCACATATATGCGTCATTTCCTGCAGCATTAAAAGCTTCCTGATGTAATTGAAAAAGCGATGTGTATGCGTAAAAATGAAAACACTAACTGTGAATTTTGATTCGCACCGCACACACGTGACGCGTATTATATTTTTGCATTAACGCTTCGAAAGGAATAACACTTCTGATGACTTATCCAAATGAAAAAGTGAAAAGCGTAGATCTAATCTCTAGAATGTCTTTTGTTTGCAGAGGCGATGTCAACGACTTCTTGAGAGAGTGTTATACTTGAGACGGAAACGCTTACACTATTTGAAATACCAAATTGTTATCAAACTAGTTTATTAACCTGGCCCATGTCTATATGAATTGGTGAATTGGAATCATTGTATCATTCAAAAGAATCACAAGAATGAAGGCCGGTTTTTCAATGCAAGACATCTGTCAGATACAAATAACCAACATGTTTCTGACAGATTTATCCTGAGCATATTTGAAACCAAGTATGCCACCAGAATCTTGCAGAAGAAGTCGCTGTTAAGGTCGTTGTTACTGAATAGTCGCTAAATCATGATGATCTTTGCATTCGAAATATTAATCTGATATAGTGATCTCAAAGAGTTTTGAAGACATAACAAATGCTCCAAATCAATACGGCTCATAATGCATATGAGAGAAACACATTTTTGTTCATTATTTTTATCGAATTGGAATCGAACCAAAAATGTTAGGTGTTTGGAGGAAAACAGTACATCAGATTATAGAAATAATCACATTTTCTGGTGATCATAGCTTCAGATAATTTTTTTCAATATCAATCAAAATGCAAACGAAAGTTGATTCATGAATATAGAGAAGGAAACTGAACGCAAGCCACTTTCAACATATTGGTAACAGATAACTGCTTTTTCCAAAAATAGGGGGTTCATTTTCAACCCCGATTGATGTAACCAAGCCTTGAGGCAAGGATAAGACAGTTTCTCAACTTCCGGGAGGGTATTGGCAGTATTTGGTTGTTGAAAATGTAATCAGGTTATCCAACATTCTACAGAAAATATAGAAAGTTCGAGAATGCAGCAATTTCTCCAATATTTCATTTTGAATCTAACTTGACAATTTCAAAAACTGTAACTAGTAACAAGAATAGAATGGAATCATAGGGTTGTCAGAAGAATCTTTGAATTTTCGACCATATTATTATATTTAAAATAAAAATAATAGAAAGGCACGGACTATGACAGTTGCGACGTGAAAAATGTATTTGAACGATGCCAATTCCTCTTTTCTGATACCTTAACTAAACAGTAAGAACTCACAAAGGTATGTATGCTGGTATTTCTGAACCAATCTAAGGAAAACTGTTCAGTGTGAATACAAAATGAATAATCATCTTAGATAGCAATGATTAATGGCTTCATAACTTCTGTGAGTTTGTCCAATGACTTAATGTTATGGTAAATCTTCAACTATGAGAAAACGAATGTACTTGAATATCACAAATGTCGTATAAAGTACTGAATTATGTACATAAAACTGATAAATGTGTCGTCTTAGCTTCGGTTCAGTGTTGAATTTCACTTATTATTGCTGCTAGAAGAATCATGTACAAGTATTAGTATATTATGTGAGAGTTATGTCGTTTGGTTCAATGATCAGTTTAGGAATAGTTGTGTGAAACCTACCGAATTTTAGATTAATTTTTCTTATTTCGATTTTACTGTCGCGTCAACCTCTTGATGACGTTTTATTCAACAAGTTACACAGTTTAAAACCATTTTTTTTAAGTTGAGTAAATGATTGTTCGACAATCATATCTAATGACAAAAATGATGAAATCTCAAAACAAATTCAACAACTTTCACCCTTGATTGAAATTTACTGTAGAAAAAGAAACCAACTAGTTTTATGATTATTTGAATGAGATTATTTTACTTTCCACTCCGAAAGGATCTGTTCTTCAAATGGGATCTTCATCGACAATCAAGGTAACCCAAAATAGAGTCCACATTTTTATAGAATTCTGGAAATATGAATTTCAGTGTCTGATGGTTTGATATATTTGAAATGAAAACTGTAGAAACGGGACAACTCAAATCACACGAATTTTCTGCTTTATTCTTCTGAAGATTCAGAGCGGTCATTCAGAGCGGTCGAAGAAATATAATTTCATTTATGAAATGTTGATTTAATTTGCTTGTCAATTGTTCAGATGTTTTATCCATTGATCATCCATGGTTAGATAGGGAGAATAGTTCATCCTGGCCGTTGTTCTGAATTCGTTCTAACATAAATGCACATTGTTCTGACATATGTTTCAAACTATTATCTTGTTCAACAGAGGAAGTAAACATGCATTAATGTAATTTGTTTCGCCTCTCAATGTGCAGCTTTCAATGATTTCATTAACAAAATATCAGCACTCCAATAATTTGATGTTACATGAAAAGTAACGTAAGCACGATGTAAGTTTCTATGTTCTGTAGAACCCCAGAAATATGTTTGAGGCAACATTCGAAATATATATCATGGGTTTCTTCCAATGATGTTCTTTAAAAGTTTTTATCAAATTGACAAAGATCAACTAGTTGGAACAGAAGTTGGCGTTAATTTTTCAGTAAAATATCTCTTATATGTAATAACTCTATTTGAATTTCATGCGAGTTCACCTTCATTGCTATCCTATTCACGAAGTATTGACAGAATGAGCGAAATCACAGTTCATTGATTTCGAAATATTGGACGTGCTTATTGTCTATGTGTTTTCGTTATTGAATAAGTGGATGATATACTTTATCAATTATGGAACGAAAGACAAGCACGCATTTCGGGCATGAATCTAATACTAGAACCGTTAAATTATTACTTTTTTAGCTGACAAAAAGTTTCATTCCGTTGGAGCTCGATGATTTATTTTGCGATGTAATTCTTATAGAGTGGAGATCGAATGAGCATGCGCAACACTAAATTTGGGAATGAAAAATAGTACTGATCTTAGGGTCAGCTGGAAGTTTGTTGAAAAGTATTCAAGAGCATTCTCTTTGAGTTCAATATGGCCAAAACGTGTTTTGATTCGATTAATATGGAAGAAAAAAATTGGATGACTTTTTTAAGATTCAGTAGATAACCCGTGCCCACTTCGTTGGGCGTTAGTTATATATATATATATATATATATATATATATATATATATATATATATATATATATATATATATATATACGATAGATGTAAGAGAACGGAAGGTTTTTTCTCAAATTCTTATGATTTGCCTGAATGCCGTTATAAACATATATATATATTAGCACTTATTATTTTTTGATAGGCAAAATTTGAGTTATACGGGAGTGCTGAATAATTGGACTTGTTCCATCTAGAATATGATGACTCAGCAACTTCCAATATTAACTTTTGTTTTTTCAGATTGTGGTAGATTACGGACCCAGAAAACTACGGAACAAGATTAAAGCCTATATCACTACTGGATAGTGTAGCTTTCTGTTTGTGAAAGAGTTTTCATAATCGGATCAGTATTTCCGAAGATTACCCGCTACAAACAAACGTACACACATTTAAAAACAAATAGACAAAGTCAGAAACGAATCTCTCAATAATATTAATAGAGAGTATAGATTGATATCGAACACACACAGACAGTGTTACGTAAGCAGTAGTCGAATGAAAAAGAATAATGGTTTCGGTTTCTGTTCAAAGAGTATTTTAAAGGAACATGTGGTGAATACGGCCATCAAAGTCATTAAAATGAATCAAGAAATATTCGAATACCAGTAGTTATTCATGTAATCCCGGCCATTACCGTCACTTGTAGATTTGAATCGATTATCGATTTTTCTTCCTTACTTCCAATGGAAATCTAATGACAGAATGGAATTTTGTGGTTAACGTCGTGAATATTTATGTTTTCAAGCGTGTTTTGATGGCGAAGAATGTAAAAGTGTAGATAATTCAATGACATGTTTCGAACACAAGCAAAAATAATCTTCTAATCTACACTTTCAACAGTTGTTGTCAGTGGGCTTTATTTATATCAGGTCTCTTTACGTTACGGCTCAAGTATTTCAAATTTCTGATATTTCTTTTCAGGATATCTTTTAAACGTCAATATAATCGATTAAAATTCAAACACTTTTCACATCATTGGAACTGTTCATGGGTACTTTCTTCATCTTTTTATTCTGTAATGATGAAAGACCGAAGACTATTTTCCAGAACTGAAAATATCGCTTTGGAGAAAAAAATTGAACTGTTATTGTAAATTCTATAATAAAGTTCTGTCATTATGCTAGGAAGCGCGTTCTGTTATACCTGCATTTTTCCACATTTTCACGAAAGAGTTCAATTCCAAAGGATAAGCACTGTTCAAAATGCAAGTTGTAAAGGCAACATGCCTGTATAAATAGTGATCTGGATCGTTTTTGTGCACGAGTGTGATTGTGGAGAGTATTTTCCAAATATAACCATTTTCTATAATTTTTTTTTTTCGATCAACTCACGTCACCAAATCAAGAGAATTACACTCGAAACGAAAAATTTGTCACGTCAAATCAACCTTTCAAAAGAAATAATGGAGTAGATTCCGTCGATATCTCTGTAGAATCCCTATATGATTTCTATTTTGCAATTTCCATTTCAATATTTCAAAACCGAGAAATTTTTGCAGGCATATCGTTCACTCTTGTCCCATTTTCATGGTGCCAGTGAACATCTTACAAAAAGTGTGACCTAAGATTCTGATTTTCGATTATAAAATTCTAATCAATTCCATTTGTTCCCTTCAGAATAATGATATATAACTTTTTATTTGAGCAAACATATGACGATTATTTGAGAAATGAATCAACAATCTTACTCAATGCCAAGTAGAATCCATAGTTCATGAATTTTCTATGAGATCAAATCAATGATGTTGAAGAAATACTGAAGCTCATTTGCGGTCAGATAACTTTATCCCCAGTAATGAATAAGTTCACTTGCGTCACCTGTTACACAGGCCTGTTTCTCGTGGAATATGAAGCACATAAAACCCGTTTCATTTCCAATGAATTCGCAAAAACATAAAAACTTATAAAGCAGCTAATATGGAACACATTACGTTCAATACATGGTGTTGAAAAAGGAAACTCAAAGTGGTTGTCGTGGCGTAGCGCTTTGAAAGATTCCAGATTAATTAAAAACAACAATATAAAATTCATAAGTTATATCGCATCATCACACCATATTGTTCAACAGAAATGAGTTTATAGTGTCTCGACAATAAAATCATAAAAACTCGTTGTGTTTGAGATGAGACTGGTTATTATCGTTCCCCTCAAGCTGTTGAAACTTTGGGTACTTATATCTCTATTTTTGAACTTTCATTGGAGTGAATGGGAAAATTTTTATATTTCAATTTGAAATAACTACCAAAAAAATATTTGTTTATGTAAACTGATTATAGCCTGTTTCGACGATGCAGTTTGTCGTTGCAGATGCATGAAATTGCATGTATTTATGCAAGTGCAATAAGTTGCAGCGACTTAGTGATCTCTGTGGTGAATTCGTTGCCGAATACTACAAATATGTGGTGGCACCAATGTGAAGAATGGTAAATTTTTAATAATCCAATTATTTTTATCAGTCAAAATTATGAGAAATGACTAAAATCATATATCAGTTGTGGTAATGTAGGCGTTTATGTTTATAACATTCAGTGCTATTTTTCAATATTGGCAATGAGAACTGACAGAAGACATTTCTCGCAGCGACAAGTTGCCACCAGAAATTGCAGCGACAAATTGCATCATCGAAACAGGCTGTTAGAAGAAAACAGTTTCAATAACAACAAAAATCTAACGAATGTTAGCAACTTGTTGCTGCGAGAAATGTCATCAATCTGTCAGTTTTCATTGCCAATATCAGAAAACAGCACTGACTGTAACCAATAAACGCGAACATATATAATTTATATTATTTAATACTTGTGATTGTAATAAATTCACCTCAATTTTCTTGACTCCATCAGTTTCGAAAAGTAATTGAAATATTAAAAATTACCATCCTTCACAATGGTACCACTGAATATTCGTGGTTTGTGGCAACAAATTCACTATAGAAATGACTAAGTCGCTGCAACTTATCGCACCAATAAAGCAACAAATTGCAGCACCAAGACAGGGTGTTAGAAATCCATCAACCCAAATATTCATCGAAATCTCTTTCAATTGAAATATCCTTGAATGAACTGATTTTTCCAATTTTTTCATCTCAATGGAATTCAGTTATGACATCTGAGAGATTTGCTACCTTTGGCAAGCAATGAGCTCATTAGTATTGTTGTATATTTATTCGTTTGAGGAAAATTCGTATTTGCCAATTTTATTGAAATAATCGTGTCTTAGAATGGATGCAGTATTATCCAGTTTTAATAAAAAATAAATTTCCTTCACAGATAAAGTTTGTAGTGATGTTGAAAATAAATTGAACCTCACTGTATAATTCCTTCAATTCCGTTCACAAAAGGTATCTAAACAGATAATTCATGGTGTTTTTTGACTAACTCGAAACCTAAAAAAACTCCTCAGTTGTCATTAATATGATTCATAGACTGGAGATATTGAATAGCATGAGTTGAACTGAAATTTCATGGACATCACGCTACGATGAAAATTCCACAAATCATTAGCAGGGTGCAGTTGTTCTACCAGTTCTTGTCGTGGTGATCAACCAGTATGTTCAAGAAAACACTGATGAAATGTGGTGGATTCCAAGAACGAATGAAATGAAGTTCTTCATCGCTAAGAAAGTTTATAGGAGAATTAATGGTTGAAACATATTTCCGTTGATTAAAAAGTCACCTAAATCAATTTGTAACCCTGTTTTATCATTCTGATTCTGATTATTCAAAACGGATGTTATTCAAGAAACTCACACACACTGCTTGAAACACGTAAAATGCAACAAGCATCTCCATAAAATATTTCACTCGAGAGGCTCATTACTGGTAAAGATTCCATTGATTTTTTTCTGCGGCTCATTAGCAGTATACTCAACACCTTGATTAACAAGTATGAAGTGGAGCAAGTAGAAAAATGTTCAGAAGAAAAAATTAATATATAGTAAGATTTTAATGATATTGGGAAGTGTGATTTTTTCATAGTGAATCTCAATTACGATTTATAATTAAGACGGGGTTCAGTGAATTTAGGATGAAACATAAAACGCCAATGGGAACTTGAATAACCAATGAGACCCACGAGAATCTGATTGAAGTATAAAGATCTTATCTCTTTGGTGATTATTCCAACGAATCATCGTCGATTGGATTGGATATCTTTTGAATCGATAATAAATAATAATTAACTAGTATCACATACTTTTGGAAACAACTGTAAAATTTTCAGTTGTTGCAGAGTTGCAGAATTGCAGAGTTGTATGTTTTACGTTTATCAGTGCCTTTATCTATTGTAAAGAGCTAGTACTAATATAATTAAATTCTTGAAATACAGAGTGTGATGGCTTATATGAGAAATTCGACTGTTAGAATCGATGTAAGAATATTGATATGACTGGATCAAAATGACTTCTGAAAGTCGATACAAATTTGCGAAAAATCATTTGGTTCACTGAAATCTCACAACGCAACTACTGATATTTCACACAGATTGAAGATCTTGTAACTTGATAAGGTGGTTCTGCATGACTGGGAATCGAACTTCTATCAATTATTCCCACGTAATGATTTCCTAATGGTGTCTTTTTTGTGGATTATTCATGAGTGAATCTGTTACGGTATTATAATATGATATACAAGTTACATAAACGTAATGACGATGTGATCATGTAAATTAACTGTAGTCGTAGTGTGAAAGATGCAAATTGAAGGAAGTTCAGTTTTTATGCGAGTACGGGATGAGATGTTGAGATTGAGGAAATGACTTTCATTGAATCGCTTTCAGCAATTTCATTAGGAAATATTGTTGGATGAAATGACTTCATCTTTACTTACTCTTCCTTTCAACTATTCAAGCTTCTTCCTCAATAAAATCATACTGGTTTCATTTTATGACTGGCTTGAACAGGAATAAGTGTGCTTTTTCAAATCAGAATTACCTTTTTTTTCTCAGATTATTGTCAAAAAAATTCAGTTTATTCATTTGTAAAGTTAAGTTGATTTCAATAATTTCGTAATTTTCAAATCCACAAATTGGTGGATTTCTCTATAACGACAATTATACATTCGTGATCTAGAGTGAATCACTGACTCCACTATTGGTGGATCAGTGCAATGTATTGGTGAAGCTATTTTTAAAATTACGCTTGTTTTATAAAAAACAAGTGTTCACATCTGAACACGAAGCATTCGAACGGACCATTTCCAAGTATCAATATGATTCAATTGAAATCTGTGAATTGAATCCATTTCAACCATATATACTATATAAAATCCATAATAATGACTCTCCTGATTTTTCCAAGAATCAAGTATATTCATGGAAGAGCCTGTTTTGTCAGTTTTCGGTGTTACATAAATTTGTGTCACTTTGAGTGATTTTTGTGTTAAAAATCACGCAAAAATATTCAGTTCATTGTTTTTTTTCTCTATAGTAATTTCAGAGTTGATAATTAAAGTGAAACGAGTAGTATTTTATAATAAATAATTTTTTTGATTCAATCAAAAAACTGGATGAATAATGAAAAATGTGGTTATGACCATAACCATTCTTGGAACAGTTATGAAAAATGTATTCGCATTCTTATCCCATTACTTACATTTCACAAAAAATATCAGGTTTTCAGAACATTTTTCATAACTGATGGACTGAACATTCAATGTTAAAAAATGTATATTAGAACAATTGCAAAAATACGTTGCATTTTATGTGATGAATCATGATCGATATGAATAAAAAAATAAATATGTTTAGGAAAATCGTTATTATTTTTTTGCTAGTATGATCGTCTTGAATATTTCTGCTGAAAAAAATTACCAGAGTTTCATAGTTGCTGTTCATGTCAGTTAGTGTACCGAAATCCGGGAAAGATGTGTGAGTTACACAAATTAAAATTTAATATTTTATAACATGCATGATTTTTTTCTAATTTCGTTATAAATATGTTTTCAATGATGAAGTTGCGATTTCAGAATATCTTCCCAACAATCAATTATATTAATCTCAAAATATGTCGATTCGACGTCTTCTGAAATACTATCGACTCTTCGAGTCATTTCTAAGTTGGAAAAAAAGCAAATATTCGGTGAGCTGATTTTTCAGTGGAAACGTAACCAAGTGTCTAAAAACCATAGTCGACAAGTTTAAAATGTCATTCATTATGCCAAAAACAAAAATCATAACTTTAACAAAAATATTCTCCAGATTTTTTTTTTCTATAAAATCCATAATCTGACGGGAATTATTCATACTCTCAAAACCCACCAGGAAGATAATGAATCTGCAAATTGAAAATATTGCTGGACATACGTTGCATTTTTTGTGATGAATCATGATCCACATAAAAAAAAATTTAAGAAAATATATGTTTGGGGATATCGTTGTATTCTTTTTGCTAGTATTATCTCCTTAAATATTTCTGCTGAACAAAAAATTATCAGAGTTTCATAGTTGCTGTTCATGTCAGTTAGTGTACCGAAATCCGGGAAAGATATGTAAGTTTCCCAAATTAAAATTCAATATCTTATAACATGCATGTTTTTTTTCTAATTTCGATATAAATATGTTTTCAATGATGAAGTTGCGATTTCAGAATATTTCCCAACAATCAATTATGTTAATCTCAAAATTTGTCAATTCGACGTCTTCTGAAATACTATCGACTCTTCGAGTCATTTTAAGTTGGAAAAAACATATATTCATGTTAATCTCAATATTTGTCAATGGGACATCAATATTCTGAAATTCTATTACGATCTCTCTTCGAGTCATTTTTAAGTGGGAAAAAAAACATATATTCGATTAGCTGATTTTTCAGTGGAAACGTAACCAAGTGTCTAAAAACCATAGTCGACAAGTTTAAAATGTCATTCATTATGCCAAAAACAAAAATCATAACTTTAACAAAAATATTCTCCAGATTTTTTTTTTCTATAAAATCCATAATCTGACGGGAATTATTCATACTCTCAAAACCCACCAGGAAGATAATGAATCTGCGAATTGAAAATATTGCTGGACATACGTTGCATTTTATGTGATGAATCATGATCCACATAAAAAAAATTTAAGAAAATATATGTTTGGAGATATCGTTGTAATTTTTTTGCTAGTATTATCTCCTTAAATATTTCTGCTGAACAAAAAATTATCAGAGTTTCATAGTTGCTGTTCATGTCAGTTAGTGTACCGAAATCCGGGAAAGATATGTAAGTTTCACAAATTAAAGTTCAATATCTTATAACATGCATGTTTTTTTTCTAATTTCGATATAAATATGTTTTCAATGATGAAGTTGCGATTTCAAAATATTTCCCAACAATCAATTATGTTAATCTCAAAATTTGTCAATTCGACGTCTTCTGAAATACTATCGACTCTTCGAGTCATTTTAAGTTGGAAAAAACATATATTCATGTTAATCTCAATATTTGTCAATGGGACATCAATATTCTGAAATTCTATTACGATCTCTCTTCGAGTCATTTTTAAGTGGGAAAAAAAACATATATTCGATTAGCTGATTTTTCAGTGGAAACGTTACCAAGTGTTCAAAAACCATAGTCGGCAAGTTTGAATTTTCATTCATATGCCAGAATCAGAAATGATAATTTTAACAAAAATCTTCTCCAGAATTTTTTTTTCTATAAAATCCATAATCTGACGAGAATCATTCATACTCTCAGAACCCACAAGGAAGAAAACAAATCTGCAAATTGAAAATATTGCTGGAAATACCTTGCATTGTGATGAATCATGATCCACATAAATGAAAAAATAAAGAAGTTATATGTTGAGGGAAATCGTTGTAATATTTGTCAATTCGACGTCTTCTGAAATACTATCGACTCTTCGAGTCATTTCTAAGTTGGAAAAAAACATATAC
This sequence comes from Zygogramma bicolorata, assembly GCA_032362365.1. Classification (NCBI taxonomy): domain Eukaryota; kingdom Metazoa; phylum Arthropoda; class Insecta; order Coleoptera; family Chrysomelidae; genus Zygogramma; species Zygogramma bicolorata. The sequence goes on along the minus strand of JAVJAQ010002177.1, from coordinate 19,433 downwards.
GTATTCATCTTAATCTCAATATTTGTCAATTCGATATCCAGAAATTCTATCATGCTCTCTCCTCGAGTCATTTCTGAGTTGGAAAAAAACATATATTCGGTCATGTGATTTGTCAGTTGAAACGTAACCAAATGATCAAAAACTATAGTCGGCAAATTTGAAATGTCATTTTTTATGCCAGAATCAAATGATAATTTCAACGAATATCTTTCCCGGAATTTTTTTTTACTATTCTATAAAATCCATAATCTGGCGAGAATCATTCACACTCTCAAAACCCACAAGGAAAAAAACGAATCTGCAAATTAAAAATATTTTTCGAAGTCATTTATCTGACCGTCCTAAAGAGCGCTATCTCTCCAAGACCGTACGAATCGGCACAAATCCGGAGAGCACTAAACCAGCATAAATTCCACCTACCTTTCAGCTCCCGCGAGTTCCGTGTAGCACGGTCCAATAATAATCGATGCAACTTGCCGCCGCTGCTTCTTCTTCTGCGTAAGGTGACACTGACACTGGCCCAACTGTCCTTGGCCTTGTGCTTTGCGTTGCTTTCACGGTCACAACTACAACAGGAATGCCTGGACGGACGAAGAACTGCTTCTTTTCCTCGACGTCGTCTGCAAGAAGTACTCCTTGTGGTGGGGTCGTACCACTACTCCGGCAGGTGGAACGTCATGAGTGCTGGAGGATGCCACCGAACTGATTTTTAATTTCCGATGGGCGATACGATATTTTTATGCATCGGGTTCATCATAGAGCTGGAGGTTTTGAGGACATGTCGTGCTTCATGAACCATGGGAACCTCTTAGAATTCGTCGCAAATGTTGGCCGAAATGTTTTTAGTGTCAACCAACAAGTTTTGCTCTCTCACTCATGGTTTCGTTTGAAGATTTATGTAAAGAAATATGGCTCTGTTCTGGTTGATACATTCTTCAATTTGGAGGTGAAATACTTCAGCATAAGTTCGACCATTTCTGAGTTTCAGACTGCATGTATATCATCAATCGATTATAAATCAATGAGTGATGACTACATCACCACAGCAGAATACATTAAAAATTTGGGATTCATTTCGATTACTTCACGTATTTAGAAGTCACGGTTTCAAAACACTCAAACTAAATTCATATGATGGAATAGACAGTATAAAAATGGCTCGAAGGCCATATAAAATTCAATGAAACAAAATAAATTCTGATCTAGTTTTAATATTTGAAAATTTTTACCGTTTGAATATCTCTGCCCAGTTTCCACCTTTTTCCATACCACACTTCTTGTGATAGAAACCTTTCATCCTTGAGAAACCGTAAATGATTTTGCACATAAAAAAATTGAAGATTTTTCTCGAAGAAACCAGAACTGCAATCTGACATATTTTATCTTATTTCTCATTTTGTTCTCTTTTGTCTGCAATCCTGAGAAAATATTGTTGACTGTTTCTCATATTATTAATTACTTCTCCACCATTTTAGTGCGTTATATGAATATTTCTGTTCCAATCTCTATAGTTTTCAATGGATACAGTTCTGCCAAATAAACAGAAAAGTAGTACATTTCGCATTTGTTAGGAGAATAAGTATCAAAATAGTATAGCCAGAATGCTAATAACTTCAAATCTGGTAGTTCTCTTCATCTTTCAGTCAGATACTTTTTTATTTATAATTTTTCTGATATAATCTAAAGGAAATATTCAGAGACGAACTGTATTCTGAACAATATGAAGAAAATTCAAACACAAGAGTTCACTAAAACACTAAGAGTCTACTAGCAGGGAAGGTGGAGAATCATATATTCATGAAAGCCGGAAGATACCAACGAGAAGATTATTGAATTTTTAGGGGTGAAACGATACTTATGCGTCAAATTCATTATTTGGTAGAAAGGTTTTGTGTAGCTATTTTTCAAAGTTCTTAGAATAGATTCCTGTTGTAAGAAGTAGAAAATTGCTAATTTCCGAATTCTTTTTAACAATTCACTAAGCTGAAAAATTATGAAGTTCCATTGAACATCGAAAATAATTTTTTTTATAATATTATCATTGATCCGTTTGCTTAGAAGCTACTTGAAAATTATTTTTAATGATTTTTATCACCTATTGTTTAGAAATAAGCAAACGCGTTCTTTATGAGATAATTTGAAAAATTCTTATGACAATATTGTCTTTGATGATAATTATGGTTCGAAAAAAACGTGTTAAAAAATATATATTGTTGAATAACAAATTTTTTTACCACTTCTTAAGAGAATTGAGGAACCATTTCTTTGAAATCATTGTTTATATTTATTTTCGATATTAAGAAACATGATTATTATTTTTATTGTTTATTCAATAAACAATTTGTTATGAACAAATGCATTGTCTCTTTTTACTCTTTCCTTTTTCTACTTACAAACGAAAACAACCAGGTAACAGGTATTATCGAAAAAATTATAGTCTAGACTGTCTAGAGCGTATTACGAAGTACAATATTGCCTTGGTAATGAGTTGTATTCACAATATTGGAGTAGCATTAAAACGGAAACTATATTTCTGCCAATCAAAATAACTGAAAAATCAGCTCCTGATGTTCTGTTGAAATTAGTCTAGTGTACCCAAATATTCAGGAAAACTGATTGAACCGACAAAATACATTTTTTTCTCGCAACCTCAAATTATATCTACGTTATTGACAATTTCAGGTTTGATAACCTCTCATGGGAATGATTCATGAAGGGCTGGTATGATTGGGTGACCCTTACGGGACTAATCTACTCATTATCCAAACACAGAATCACTTCTTCAGGTAGTTTTTTAGCTCTACGAGCATTATACCTTTATACATTTTTTCGTAATAGTAAAATTACTCGAAAAATCTATTTTCGTTTTTTTTCCATCTGCATTAACTCTCATCATAAACACAACAGTTCTTTTCAGATCCTATCTGAAATTTTTAACAGTAAAATAATTTTAATTCAGTAATTATGCTCCCGGTGAGGAATTTTTAATGTGTCTCTTGATTGATATACTTGTCAGTAGCTCCCATTACATTTCAGAAATATACAAGAAGATGTGGAATGTGCAATACTGAAAGTCATACAGAATGTCGAGAGATTGATGGGTATACATACCGAGATAATCATCAACATCTCAGTAACAACATCTTTTTGGTAATGTGGATGAAATTTTCCTAGAATATCATCTTCATATTGACATCTGAATTTTTCTTGAAGATATATCTGCCTTGGCCTATGAATGATTGTTTCGGAAAAATTGTTCCGTATTAAAATACAGATAGACAAGAGAATACAGATCCCAGGATCTGAATCAATCTACAATCATATACACTCCGAAAATATTCAAAACTACTGAAAAGACTATTGAAAAGAATTGAACCCTGTGAATGTGAAAATCCGATTGAGTTGGTGGATTCAAAATCGCATGATACACCAGTCAGAACATCTTAGAAGATCCTATGGGATGCAATGGGATGTTAACATTGTTATGCTGTAATAAATATATGACTGGGCGACAGTAACACATTTTCTAGAGCATTTTTTCGGAGTCTGCTTTCGACAGAGGAAATATGGGAAGCTGAAAGAAGTTAGTATAACAATAACTTCGATGGATGATCTTCTTAACAGAAAATGAGGCGCCAAGGGTTCTGCTTTTTTGAAAAATTTCGTTATAAATATTCGAATTTTATAGAACAACATCAATTTCAATGAAGAAACAACAGTCTCACAGGATATACATTTTCAACGCTGAGAAGAATCATATACTCTTTTCAAATAATAAAAATGGCATAATATGAAATATTACATTGGTACAAGGTGCAATGGTAGAATAAAATACGAGTGTTTATGTTCAGATCATTGCTGACTGAGGAATTCAATTTTGAGTTTACTTTTGAACAGCAGTAGTGATAAATTTTTCGAGGATTCACTGAATGAATTATACATTGTTACAGCACGATACGTGAAGGATCGTCCGTAGATGGTGCTGTTATGTTTCGGAATGTCAAAATTATTATTATATCTGAGATTTCTTGGATGTATCTGATGTCTTGGAAGCAGTTTTTTCACCAGATAGGTGGGCTGTTGATTTTGTATCAATTTGTGAATGAAACAGGCAAAATGGAGTTCTCTCCTGTTCTGCATTTTCAACCAATTCAGTTCGTTGATTAAAGGTGTTATGTGATCTCTGTAGTTCAGACTGAATATTAGTCTAATGCAGGCATTTTGTACTTTCTGTATTCTTGCAGAAGTTGTGGAATCAAGACAAGGGCCATAGATGACATCACAATAATTGAACATAGATAGAATCAGTACGTCTGATGAACAAATCTGAGGTTGTTATGTATATGAAGTCCTAAGCATTTTATTTTATCAGTTACTTCCACAGGATGTCCATCGATGTACAAATGGATACTATCCATGCCCCCCTCGATCTTTGGCTTTTCCAAAAATTATTAAGGATGATTTATTAGGATTTAGGTTCAAGCAATGTTGCTGCGAAATCTGGACAAGACTTTTTATATCACTGTTAAGCGTCGCTTCGTGATCAATGAGATTATTAAATCTCGATTAATTATTTATGTTGAACTAACTTTTTATGAAAGCGACGTTACATTAGACGAGCTCGTGACGATATTACTCCCATCTCGTCAAGATGTTCGCCAATATAATTTTTTGTAGAGAATCCTACGCTCTCTGAAAGACGATGTTTATCCAATCTCGGTAACTTGAACCTTTTTCATGGCAATTTTTACAAACGATACTGACCAAAACCTCTGATTTGCATACCAACCTTTAACATTCAGTTATTTCGAACAGTTACAACTGGAAAAAAGTTCATTCCATCGAGATCGAAACCCAGAACAAATTATAGACTCTCTGCTCTGCTGAGTGCAAGATGGTTAATGTCTAGTTCGATAGAAGAAAGTTGAAAAATGCAACCGATCAATCACTTGTGGTGTAAACATTGAATCCCAACAGTGTGGGGTGTTTTCAGCATTGAATTTCATAACTGCTTCGTTTCATTGAGGGATATTCAATAGAAACTGCATGTTATGTAATGATTTGAAGCTGAAGTTTCATACACATACAAACGGCATGTTAACCCATCCGCTAAATAGGAGTTTATGGAAACATTCAATGAATAGGAACCTCTTGAGCTTTTTTTGACAATTTTTGATAATCGTAAATTTTTTTTCAATGGCCAATTATTTTCGTAACTTCAGTTTTGTACATTGATTTTTCTGATTATTTCCAACTTTTCCGAGAGATCAATTACCCTAACACCAAACTGATATTTTTGTACTCGACGCACGTTCTGCCAACAGGGTTAGCATCTTCAGGAGAAGAAAATTGATACTGATAGTATCAATTTTCTTCTGAAGATGCTAACCTTGTTAGCGAAACGTGCGTCGAGTGCAAAAATATCAGTTCGGTATTAGCGTAATTGAACTCTAGGAAAAGTTTATTTTTTTTCACCAAAGGTTTCAATCTCATTGTTAATACTGATTATTTCAAGTGAATATTATTCGTTCAGTATCATGACATAGTACAAAAAAGGCGCTTCCCGCTGTCTGTCTGTCCATATGTACGCTTAGATCTTCAAAACTACGCAACGGATTTTGAAGTGGTTTTCTTTATTAGATAGAGTGATTCAAGAGGAAGGTTTATATGTATAATACATGTATAATATTGTCGAAAAACACTGATAATTTCAGAAGTTTCTAATGTGGTGTCGTAAATTTACACATTTTTTTTGCGCTTATATTGCAAACTTTGGCTGAACCCTATGGGATAGATAGAAATAATGTCTTGGCGGTAACCCACAATTACCATTTTTTATCCGTGCGGAGCAGCGGGTCGTAGTTTTCATATAAACTTGTTTTATTATTATCGATCTGATTCCAACTCGAAATGAGATTGGTCATCTATACATTGTTCTAAAATTGTTCGTTTTCGTAAAGCAGCTGACGAACGTCAACCCTCAGAAGTCGAAGCTTGTGCGAGCAATGGATCAACGAGGCCTTACCTTTTAACGTGCGATTACCCAGCACGGTGGCCCGGCGGGGAATCGAACCCCGGTTTTCCACTTGAAAGGCGAATGTGCTAACCACTACACTATCGAGAACCACAATTGCCTAACAGATTGTTAAAACCCCATTAAAACTAATTTTAAAGAAGATGTAGGTGTTAGAAAACATAATGGAATCAATTTTTTAGGTTTTCTCTCCCCTAGGAATGAAAAAGAAAAAGCTTTAGGTTCTTTTAATATCTGTTAGTTGGGTAAATTGGGCATATTTGCCCCGATACGTACCTGCCAAGGGAAAGTATGCTTATTTCTTTAATAAACTCGTTAATTGAATATCCATAATAATAGGATGACAGAATTTCCATGTTCAAAATGATTGCATTCACAAATCCAATGCCAGGCAGCTGTTACGAACCACCAGGTCTTATCAGTGACACTTGGCTGGACTGTGAACACTAACGTTTCAAACTATCTACTCCTTACGAAGTAAATCTCTGAAACTGGTGCAGATGGTGTATACCTCCAAGAAGCAACGCCATCTGCTGGATGACGACCAAAGTCTCAAACTCACACTGCACTAAGCAGAGGAGACCTCGATCGAGAATCGACTTCGGTCAACTTGCAGAAAGCTGCAACCCTTCACAGAAATCAGAATTTCCATGTTCGAAATGATTGCATTTGCGAATCCAATGCGAGACAGCTGTTTCGACCCACCAGGTCTCATCAGTGACACTTGGCTGGACTGTGAACACAAACATTTCGAACTATGGGAGTTTGAGACTTTGGTCGTCACCCAGCGGATGACGTTGCCTCTTGGAGGTTTACAACCATCTGCACCAGTTTCAGAGATTTACTTCGTAAGCAGTAGATCCGCAATCGAAACGTCGTGAGTACACTCAACTTGAAACTTTGTTCCAACATTTTTTCATAATATTTCATGGATTTCTTTATTTACATTTTTTGACTAGTATTCAACATTCGGTACCTCAATTCTCTTGTCACAATATTATTTCATTTATCTAGCTTTTTTTTTGACTCATATTTTATATTGGATATCTCGATTTCTTGTTACAACATTAGTTTTTATTTGATCAATCAATCCCTAATTCCATTATTGACCAAAAAATTTGTATTCCTCTCGTTCTTAGCAACAGGTTTTAATACTATCAATAATATAGACAAAGGAAATCCGAACCCCTACCATTCAGCAAGGAACATTGTCAACCACATCCAAGCAAATATATTATCTATTTTTAGCACAAATTGCTATATTTTTCCCGATACTCAATTTCAATTTTATAAAAAATCAAAACTAACTGACTATCTTGTCACTTACGTATCATGTCAAGTTTGGCACTACTTACCAGAAATGCGAATAGTATTGCAAATTTCCAAAAAGGATCGAAAAAGGTAGCAGACTAGCTTCCGAACATATTTTAACGTATTTTTTCAATTTCATCTCAAACTTCACAAAGAACACGATACTTTACTGACAAAATAGTCAGTCAACTTCGGTTTTTTATATAATTACATTCACATATACGAATTCGCCTAGAAAACAATGTAAGGATCCAAAGTTCTTTCTTTTTTGGGATGAGACAGTGCAAAAATGGATTCCATAACTCATTAACCTCCTCAGTATCATTCAGACAACATCAAATAACTTTCTTTGTACTGTCAACTCAATCAGCAGATAAACGTGCACCAAAAGTAACTGTTTGCAAAGGTATTGTTTGAAAAACGTGATTTTCATAGAGTACCTGTTCCTACACATCAAACAAAGTACTAAGAATAAAATACCAAGATTTCGAATGAGGAGTTTTCGTAATCTATAGTGAACACTGCCTGTTCCATCTTACTTCTAATACAAGGTTGACATCGAACGGAAATTCGGCTTGTATGTATTGGTGCTTCCCTGAATTTCCTAAGTAAGTGAACTTGCGAAGCAGGACTATTCTTCAACAACTGGTCTCAAGAGTTTAAGAATGAGACCCAGTTATATCGGGCATGTTGAGAAACTCACAACACGTCGAATTCGGTAGAATGTGGTCTAATCTGTGCTCTCATGATACCAAGTAACAAATTTTAGTTTGCTTGAAGAATATTTACAATATTTCTTCGGAAATTTTCTATATTGCTTTTTGTCCAAAATGAAATAGTTGTAATAAAAAAAGAAGTGGTTATTTTCAACTCTCATATATTGGGAAAAGTACCAAAAAAGGTGACAAAATAACACATATCAGTAGGCACTAAATTCAAGAGTGGGAGTTTTTTAAATTCTCATATTGACCTGTAAAGTGGAGAGTTGATATGATTGATCCGAATATTGATTTTTTTTTTGTCCCAAGTATGCCCGCTGTAACTGTTTCTCCAACCAGTTGTAATTTTTCAGAGACTTTTCAAAGATACTAGCACCGATATGTCTTCAAGAATCAATAACTTCGAGATAATTTATAATTACCGTGCAAATCGTTACGAAACCGTTCCTTCGCCAAAATATAGAATGCTTAAGAATATACTGCACAACATAGTTCTTGTAGAGAAATTCTTCATTTATATTCCTCGAGCAGAAATGATGTCAACGAATCTATTGGATAATCGTATATTCCAGAATATTAGTTGGTCCAAAATGAGATTTGTTGAAGGTGAATGATATGGTGAAGAGGAGAACTTTTTCACATTTTTCATTTTCGGTTCACTTTCACCGGAAACCGTCAATGTTTCGGTTTGAAATTTTTCAACGATATACCCTGTATATCTTCACATTTGTGGATTCCTATGACGACTCTCGATTGTAATATGTCATTTTCAAAAGTTTTTATGCCTTCTACATTTCTTTATTCATTTTTTTAACTGCATCTATGTGATAATGTAAGGACGTTTTCCAATCTGAGAACCTCAACAGATGTCAGAAAATTACAAAATGCAATGTATTAGTGACTAGCTGTTTTGACAAATCTAACGGAACTGATTAAAATATCCCAATCGGCAACATGAAGTTCATGGCTACCCATGTCACACTTGACGAAAAAGAATTAATCATTTGCCAGTATTTTTCTCACTAATGTTCAATTTGAATTCTTATCTCCAATTCAATGGATGAAAAATTAATGTCGTAAGACTCTCCAATAAATTATTTTTTGGGGGGGGGGGAGAGAAGTGCTTCTCAAGAAATGGTCCCCATTCGAAAAATTACATTTGATTTTGTAAACTTGTGTCGATCCAATATACGAGTTACTGAAATGTTATAATTGTGATTCTCTCACATCACCTGTGGACCTTGGATTAGGTTGAGTCCGATATTGGGCACCTAGATGTAATATTGATGTCAAAAAATGAGTGGGCATAATGTAGGGTTTACAAGTGAACTATAACTCTTCTCAACATTGAAATATGTCTCCAATAAGATAATGCTATTTACTGGCGCGATGAAGAGAACTTTTTACAGTTTTTGAGGTATTAGCAAAATTATTGCTCTTTAGTAACTCACTGCACATGGATCAAGGGCAGATTTTCCAGAATCTTTGCTTTGATTTTTCATATATTAACGACAACAACAACCTAACCATTTGAGTGAAGAGATATTGTCCTTTGTCAGCAGCACCATTCTTTGATTTCAAGAAACCTTGACCACTTTTCCATCTGCGTCATAATAGATTTGCCATGAATAGATTCTTGGTCGGCTTGAAAGAGAAGATCCAACAGAGCCTCAGGTCGGCTAATGACAAAAGAGATCCACTGTCAGCAGCAGGGGTTTATCGCATACCGTGCACCTTTGGGGAGGTTAACATCGGTACCACGAAAAGATCCATGGAAACAAGGCTCAAAGAGCATGAGAGAAACTGCAGGCTGGGGCAAACCGACGAATCGGCGGTGGCGGAACACGCACTGAGTGAGGATGACCACAGGATTCTGTTTGATAATGCTAAACTGATTGCACCCAACCAGAGTTACCATAGCCGACTGGTACGGGGAGCAATGGAGATCCAAAAACATGCGGACAATTTCAACATATAAGAGGAAGCGTCGAGTCTAAACAGAATTTGGAATCCCATTCTGAGGAAATCAAGAATAACTGATGAAATCACGGCAGGTAGTGCGGCAACTAATAATGATGATTATTGCCCGAACCCGACAGAAGTAATTAACACTCCAGACTACCTGTATCAATATGAATACGCCTTAAGAAATAGAAAATTTCAGTCATCGGAAATGAGTAAGCCCCTGAAGAAGCTGGCCACTCGCCCTAGCGAAACGTTAGGAAGAAATTCCCAAGAACGACGCCCTTCAAGCCAGAAGAAAAGAAGTTATATTAATAACCTCGGCCGCGAAAGCCTTAAACATTTTGTCGAAAACTAATTAAAATTACACCAATATGAAAAAGGAAGTCTCTCATTCCAGACGTCTTTATTATATTTATAATTCATCATCTATTGTCAAATCTATCTCCTATATTTCAAATTACACGACACTTAGGTTTGAATTATATTTTATGTAAATTTCATCTTTTTCATATTTTAGGATGTGTTGTCCTCACTACTCTACTTCAATATACTTTATTGGTTCATAGATCTACATTACTATATTACTATAAGTTTCAAAATGCACCACAAAAAATGATAATAAATCCGCGAACAATTTCGGTTTCAGCGGAACACCTATGTTTATTCATTATAGTGTATGATATTCACGAATTCCATTGAAACTGTTAAATTTTTATTCATTTTCAATCGTATATTATTCTTTTCTCATATTACCGTTTTGGGAAACAAACATATATTCCATTCTATTCTATCATCTATAATAAGGAAGTTGTCTGGCGTTTCATTTTAAACTGAAACATATAACTGACTCGTGACTGTTAAACTGTGACACCAACTACACACTTCTTACGAGCAATTTTTTCATTGTTTAGTTAATTGCTCCTATTGATTGTCGTAATGCAGCTACCTTTATCGAACAACAATAAAGCGAGGAACCATTACAAAGTTTTATTACATGTCATTCAGAGTAAAACGTTGATAGAGAAACCTTTGCGTTGTACAACGGTGCTTTGAATTTTTTCCAGAATATGTGGTTTGAACTTAAGTAGTATGAATGTAACTGAAATATTATCTGAAAACGGGATACGAATGAAGTTTCGACTTCCTGCCACCCACGAAAAACTTTTCAAATACTTTCCTTTTTCTCATCATTTGATTCTGGGTATATAGCCCAGTAAAATAAGGGTTTGATCTGGGAATAAGGAATAGTCAGCTATAAACTTGTATGAACCTTTATTTTGCCTCCTCGAAACAACTCTCGAAGCCTACCTATCGTAGGGTTTTCGCGACTACAGACATTTCGAAGTCAAATGTCAAAAATCGATTTTTTACACATTTATTACAAATATCTCGTTTCCGATGGATTTCAAGCTATTTGTATTTATCATGAACATTATAGAGGATATGTTAAATATGAATTGAGTCCGCATTATTTAATTATGATGGCATGAGACAAACGAAAAAATTGTCATTATATGACAATATGACACCGATCGATTTTGATGTTAATGAAAACGTTTATTATTGATGATGGATATCTTCTGCATCGCGTTGTATGGAGGAGAGAAGACATTTTGTATTATTTTAGATGAACACGTGATTCATTCACCAGTAGTAAAAATATAAAAGCGATGGAGCAGATGAGAAGAAATGTTGCCCTCTTTTAAAAACATAAGAGGTTTGTTCCAACGAAACTATCCTTATACCTATTAGACAAGGACATTTTTTATAGAATCGAAGCTGTTGATATCACAACATAACATGCGAGGGATGATGCGGATGTTCTTATTATTAAAACAGCTATGGATGACTCTAAACGTCAAAAATCTGCTGTGATGATAGGAGAAGATGTAGATTAACTTGTCATTTCAATTGGGGGTACCCTATCTCATTAAGAAGAAGTTTTCTTTGAGGAAGTTGTCAATGAAAACGAAAATTTTTGACAAATATCTGCATGCGATAAGTGGTTGTGAAACGACTTCTGCGCTCTTAAGAAAAAAAAAATCTGTTAAAACGCTGAGAAACTTCCGGATTTGAATAAAATTACTGCAGCATTTGAAAAAGGAAACTTCCCGGTTCAATCAATATATGAGAATGGAGTGCAAATTATAATGCTCCAAATTCTGAGGACTGTATAGATCGTCTTCGCTATGCACGGTTCATCAAGTTGAAGAAAACAGAATAAATCTTTCACAAACGAATGCAGTGTTTATTATCAAGTTCAGACTTGATAAAAATGACTGACCAAATCATACCGAGAAAAACAAGAGAGTGAGAAACAAAAATCAAAACAGAATTTATGGAAAAATTAATAACAAAATTTGCACTTTTTGGTCGCTTGTATCCACAGTGATCAGTGATTATTATTTTTCATTTTCTTGTGGTTCTTTTTTTTTTTTTTTTGGAAGTAGATTTCCCATTCGGTATCGTCCTGGCAGTAGCTTAGATCCATCTTCACTTGCCAAGGTTTTGGGATTTCAAATCAAGATCGTAGCCCCACTCAGCAAAAATATTCCACTAACTTGCACCACTTTGACATCTATTTCTAATCAACGTTGGGCACTTGACATAACTGACATTGGGAATAGTTTTTTTTTGAGTCACAAAAAGTGATTGATAAACATGATACTTATACTTTTGTTCATATTCCATGGTCTCAAAATGAAATCACAGCACAACTTTTACCAAGACTTCAACTCCAGCACCAGGCGTACCGCCTCTTTTCAAATCCCAATATTATCAATAGATCATCAAGAAAGCTTGTGTAATCAGAAAGTTTTTCGCATTACGAAATTTTTTTGATACTTCAATATTGTGTTTTGTTTCAACATCATCAACTCCGTATGTGATGGAACATACTCGAGTTTCCTGATACAGTTTAGATTCGAAATGTCAATCTCAATTTATATGTGATTTTTGCTCTCACTCAACTCGTCAATTCCATGAAGCACATCATCACCATATGGTTTTTCAGTAGACTTCAAGGCCAACAACAAAGATGACAGTTCAGTACATGCTTCTATAAAACCAATTCATTGAAAATTATGCGTCTCTCAATATGCCCTTGGATAACTTACCAGTATCGCTATAATAAAGATTTTTTTTATATGTCTATACCATTTATGTTATCAATTTTCATATTATAATTTAAATTTTAATGTTCTTGAATAGCTCAAGGAACTGAATGAAGTTATTCGATTTCAATATTTTATTATTCACCAGAAATTGAGAGTTGTGGTTTGAGGCTACCGATATACCCCGTATACCTGAACTTTGATGGATGCTTTCTGATCACGAGATAGCACAGATAAGTTTATCAGACAATGGAACGTTTCCTGTATGCTTCCAGCTTTCTGCCGTACGCTGTGTTAAATACGTATACGGGATCAACATTCCTTCGTTTATATCCTATTGTTCAGAAGCATGAGTGAACTATTGATGAGTTACAGCGTCCCAACAAAGTCCTTCATAGCGGGAAAATGACTTATCTCGATATGACTAACGTAAAACAAATAATGAACGGGAATGAAATCATTTAGGGGTTATATCTCGAGTGCATCGAGTTCAGACAAAATTCGAAGTGTTTTATCTCGATTTATCATAATCTACACTAATATTATGAAGAGTTTCGTTTCTGACCTTGTTTTTTTTACATGCAGATTCACACGGAAGGGAAGCCCTGTAATGTTCAAACAACACCGCGTGAATCAAGGGACAGGAGATAATAATTAACATCCACTTTAATTTTTTTGAAGTTTGTAAGCCTCAAGAAAAACCTATTTTGACAAAGAGTTCCAAGCCTCAGCTGTTCTATTGAAAAAAGATCCCTGAGCGAGAGAGGTTCGACAGGTATTCAAATTCACAACAAAGGGGTGGAAACTCTGTACTTGTCGAGTCATCCGTGTTGATATTGCCAAGGGTGGAACGATTGATAACCATTCAGAAGAGCACCGATCGTGAAAATATCTATAAAAGAGAGACAAGTCTCCGACCCTTCTACGATCCTCCAACGAAGTGAGCGAGTCTGTGAGTGAGAAATCATCAACGAGACAGATTTCCATTCTGTGAATAGAATCAAGAAACTTCAATGCATGTTTTGGTGCCGAACTCCACACATGAGAACTATTATCCAAAACAGGTCGTATCTGAGCCTTGTAGATCATTCAAAGCTGACGAGAAGTGAAGTATTTCTTCGCACAAAATAGAAATCCAAGTTGCACCTTTAGCGATCGGTCTCACATGGTTTTCCCATGGGAGATTATTTCTGATCGTAATTCCTACCATCGAGATACCTGACTTTGTAGGAATACTAGATGATGATAGATCGGCTTTCCTTGAGAAGAGATATGCCTGGGTTTTCCTAGAATTAAATTCTACCAAGTTCATGCTACCCCATTCTATTATTTTTACCAAGTCATCGTTAATTTTATTGACGTGAATGTTTCTTTGAATTTTTGTTTCTCGAGCTGGTATGGGGCTCTGGAAGAAAAACTAGTATAAAGGGTACTGTCGTCCGCAAAACTATGTACTGAACAAGATGTTCGTTTCTTTGTATGTTTGTTTATAGAGGGATGATCTTCGGAAATACTGACCCGATTACGAAAGTTCTTTCACTAACAAAAAGCTCCAAAATTCGTCTGTCCCAAGCAAAAACCCAGTAACCAACATTTTCCAAAAATTTGAGATAATGGCGTAAGTGAACTTACTATGTTTTGGCACGGATTTCTGTATTCGAAAAAAAAATAATCGGTCATAAATAGCGAAGTTATCGCCTGACTCTATCACAGTAACTGCCCGCCCCGACTTGGGTAGAGAACCCATAACAAAAAGCAGTATATACAACTTCTATCGAAAAAAACAAATCAAGTGGATAGCATTTACTGTGTTTTACGATAGAATATGTAAATACTGTCTTTGTGTATGGTCACATAGCTAATTCTCTGACCAACGCAAAATTATTTTCCCTCACTCTTATCAACTAACTGTAGCGTGCCCCGTGATTTCAATCATAAATCGACCAGTTTTTGTTGCTGAGGAAGATAATAAATTTCAATATCACACGTGTGTTCAGCCAGTTCAAAAACACCACGATCAAAGTAAGATTGAATAATCCTTTATAGAGAACCAAAGGAATCAGTATTCATTTGGTCATTTTTGTGTTTTTGTTTATTGGTTGGAGTTGGGAACTTTCCATATTATTTTGTAAAAAGGATTTCATTTCAAATTGGTTTCAAGATTTTCAATATTAGTTTTGAGTTTATTTGTACAAATCTTAATGGCATTCCACATACAGTATGGTAGTTTTCACAATAAATGGTATTGACCGGAGGATTATAATAAAACCAATTAGACCCTCAAGTTGTAAAATCCGAGATGCACATCATAAATGTAAAAGGACCAGATTCAGGTAATTTTGTTTCTCAGAGAGGGATTGTAGAGGATTACAGCTTACACTTCTTGTTCATTTTAGTCTTTGTATTTCATTGGAAGTGTTCACTTATGTTACGGCGTGCAATAATTTTATAACATTTATTTGTTATTACAGACATTAATAGCAAAGATTTTATACCCCAATGTACAGAATAGGCAGTATGTGGCGTCCGTGGATAAAAAGTAATAGTGCTTCTTCCAGTGGTTCGTTGAAGAAGAATCACATATCTTGTGATGCAAAAATCATTACAAAAAATGTGTCTAGATCCTTATTTCAGCAAGGATATAACGCGGGTGCTGCAGCAAAAGTAACCTGTAATTTGACGAAGGTGCCTCTTACTTCAGTTAGACGAATTGTTGAAAATTCCATGGAATCAAGAAGAAAGCGTAAAGATTCCGGTGTCACAAAAAATCTAGACGACTGGGAAAAAGATTTGATAAGGCGAAAAATCTACACTATGTACGATGAGCAGCGTGTCCCTACAATCAAAAGTCTGAAACAGCGGCTCATCAATGACGAAACTCACATCAACTGTGGCCTCACTACTCTTTGGCGAGCTCTGTCTGCAATGGGCTTCAAATATCGCAAAATTGACAAGAGACAAGTAATAATGGAATCCACACGTTTAATAAACTGGCGTTCTGAATATATAAGGTCAATAAGAAAATACCGGTCTGAAAATCGGCCAATACTCGACCTCGACGAGACGTGGTTTGACACGCATGACACCCCTTCCAAAAAATGGTCTGATTCCTCTGATAAATGTTAAACAAAAGCACCATCAAATAAAGGGAAGAGAATCACAATATTACACGCAGGATCAGAAAATGGTTGGATCCCAAACGCTATGTGGCTTTCTGCCAAAAATATTAAGGACTCTTGTGTTGATTATCACGAAGATACGACAGCAGAGCTTTTTGAAGATTGGTTTCCCAATGTTGATTTGCAGAATGTATAGCTTTGTTATGCTTGCTGTTTTATTTTGTGTAAATAAATGATGATGATGATGATGATTGTAAATTATTCGTCAGGAGCTTCGAAATAATGTATCACAAGACCCCGTTACCATTTTTTTCTCGGTATAGAGTTTTTCTGCATCAACTTCATCATGTCAAGTTTCAATTGCTTCATCATCTCAAGTTTCAATTTTTGATGTTCTCTCTTCCACAGTGAATCTTTTTTTATATTGATTTTGAGATAGAAATGTCTAGAGTTTCCTCAAAACTTAATTTTCTTCACGAAAATTATAATGTTTTTGAATATATCACTATGCGCCCATATTATTCTCGCTGAAGAAATATCAACGAAAAAATTGGTCTAATTCTCATTCGATAGAGAATAACACGATAGACGTCTGAGTGTTATTATCCTATCAAATCCAGTGAAAACACAATCTGACAATGATTATTTCAACTCACAAGTGATTAGATTGTCAAGTTCCTACCAACCCCCCAAAGAAAAGGGTGATTTCCACATTCATTCTACTGGAAAAACATATCGAAAATAGGCTTCATGAAGAAATTCTGATATTTCTAAGTCTCTAAAGTATTGTAACGAACGGTAGGGTTTGTAATTGTTGTTTTTACTTTTATTGCCCTTTTAGGTACCCACCATAATCTCTCAATATTTTCTTTCTAACATTGTACCTCTATTTCAACCTATCTGTATCAGTTTATGTTTACAGAATAGACAACTCTACAATTATTTACAATCCCTCCGATCTGTTACTAGGGTGGTAATTGCTGAAAGGGTATTATTTTCGTTAATGGCAGCGACTGTCACCAGACGTAGATTTCTCCACGTCAAATTTGGCAATTTCCGAAAGAGACATGAATTCGGCCCTTTGCACGAAGAAATGGTCTTTAGTGAGAAACCTAGGGTTTAATTTCTGCTTCCTCGTATACTCTGAAATCTGAAAATAGGGCGGCTTGTAGGAAATGGAATCCTCTGATAACTTCAAGCAATATATTAGCAACGAAATGAAAATAGGAACTTACAAAATAGATTAGAAAAAAAAAATGCAGTGAAAACAATTTATAACAAAAAAGAATGACACTTACCGTACTATTTAGTTTAATTAAAATATTGAAAAATGTACTGAGACCGGCAATGGTCGTCTCTATGCATTAGAATAATGAAAATTCCACAAACAGAAAAATGTGTACTCAGAACACAAAAATCTGATGTACTTATATCTATAAATGCCTCTAAATTGGCCCTAGTGGCTAAATGTATATTATAGGCCGCCCTACGGCCCATCTCAATAACTACTCGATGTCAGAGAGAGTCATAAAGATTTGTCAACTTGTGATTCAAACAACAGATATAATATTAATGATGGTTTCTCTTCCCAAAAGTGAAATAAAATGGTTATTTACGTTAACACACATCAAAAATTGACATACCAGTTGGTCTTCTGTCTACCTTGTATTGCGGTTTCTTGGGCGACTCCCATTCCATATTTTTTCTTGGTTTCCAAATACGAATATATTCAAAGCCAAACGACACTTATGCACACGAATTACTAATATTCTTATTTTTCCTGATTGTTATTAACTTCTACCCCCCTGATTTGAGACGCGACCCCATAATTTAGGGAGGGACTACGAATCCCCCCGCGCAGAGCGTGCAAGCTCGCCCACGCTGAATGAATGGAACCATTCATCGGGCTGATTCTGAGAGAATGTTTGTTTAGTGTACCGATTATCTTATATGGTTTATTCATGAATATTTCGTGAGAGAAAAATCTCAAATAAAATTCCTGTACGTTTGAAAAAAACTCGCACACAGGGTGCGAATACTTATATTGAGTTCACTTAAAAATGCTCAGCATTACATCATCTTCCCAGCCAACACATCTGTGACATGACATCCCTGCGATGTCACTATCAAGTAACACTGAGACATTACTTTTGTTAGATCGCTGCGATGTACACATTTGGCATGTAACTATTGCGATATCGAGTTGATGTGATATTTGTGACATCCAGTAGATATCGCTCTTATGATGTCCAGTAAATGTCGCTCTTATGATGTTCAGTGTATATAATGTAATATCCATGAAATATCAATGATACAGAATACAGGCCTGCCAATATTTCTGGATAAATTTCAGAATATATCCCACATATTAAAGGCAGAAAGTACGTCGCAGATTGATAAATAAAAACGCAGAGTCATCGCACATCTTGTCGCAATTACGTCGCAAAATTGATCTCAATTTTGTCACAAAATTTGTCGCAATTTTGTCACAAAACTTGTCACAATTTCGTCACAAAACTTGTTGCAATTTTGTCACAAAACTTGTTGCAATTTTGTCACAAAACTTGTCGCAGTTGTGTCACAGAAGATGTCGCCTGCTGAGCATTTTTAAGTGAACTCAATATAAGTATTCGCACCCTGTGTGCGAGTTTTTTTCAAACGTACAGGAATTTTATTTGAGATTTTTCTCTCACGAAATATTCATGAATAAACCATATAAGATAATCGGTACACTAAACAAACATTCTCTCAGAATCAGCCCGATGAATGGTTCCATCCGCTCTGCGAGCGGGGAAGTCGCGCGTTGAGCGCGGGGGGATTCGTAGTCCCTCCCTGAATTATGGGGTCGCGTCTCAAATCACGAGGGTAGAAGTTGATTACAATCAGGAAAAATAAGAATATTAGTAAATCGTGTGCATAAGTGTCGTTAGGCTTTGAATATATTCGTATTTGGCAACCAAGAAAAAACATGGATTGGGAGTCGCCCAAGAAACAAAAAAAGAAGACCAACTGGTATGTCAATTTTTGATGTGTGTTAACGTAAATAACCATTTTATTTCACTTTTGGGAAGAGAAACCATCATTAATATTATATCTGTTGTTTGAATCACAAGTTGACAAATCTTTATGACTCTCTCTGACATCGAGTAGTTATTGAGATGGGCCGTAGGGC
>JAVJAQ010002175.1:0-34071 GCA_032362365.1 Zygogramma bicolorata | reverse complement strand
TCAGCCTTCTGCTGTATCTGAGTGCCATTCAGAACCAATCATTTTTGTGGAATTCAGGAAATTCGTCTTATTTTTCATTTGGTTGTGTTCTTGCCAGTTCAGCCTTCTGCTGTATCTGAGTGCCAGTTAGAACCAATCATTTGCTTTTATCTTTATTTTGGGTTCTTGCCAGTTCAGCCTTCTGCTGTTTCTGAGTGCCATTTAGAACCAGGTTTAGTTAATTCAAAATATAAAACTTCATTTCCGATTATCGTAGTTACCGCTCCGAAACATTTCACCTGCCAACATTTCATAGTTTTCCTTTTTAAAGTATCGACTCACCGTTTACCGACCAAATTCCGAATTCAGTGACCCTGTGCAGTTCAAACGCAAAGTTTATATACCGTTTATCATTGTTGCCAACCCCGTTTTCATAACTCTAATACTCAATATTGTTGATAGTATATAATAAACTCGTATTTCTGAACATCGTTGGTCGTTATTTTCTCCAACCTATTTTCAGGAAACAAATCAGTGAAATAAAAGTGTGTCGAGAGGTAGAAACGAAATACCTCTCAAGTGAGTACAAAGGTGTCTCAAGAAAGTAGAAACGAAATACTTTCGAGAACTTTCATATAGCAAACGGTATTCAGATGCAAATTGGTGTAATTAAAGCCTACATCAATTAGTACTCTGCCGTTGTCACAATTATCTGACCTCTGGATACCTCCATCTGATTGCTATCCGGGAATTTGGAGCATACCAAGTAAAAAAACTGGCGCTCGAGGCATTGATTCACAAAACGATTTGTAATTTACAAAAAGATTTGTAAATCTATCCGTAAGCGTCACTTGTGCGGGTTTGGACCCAGGAAAACCCGTCACACGATGTATGAATAATTCTTAATCGAGCAAAGGTATTTGATTGTAAGATATTATTCACGTAATCTTCTGAATAGACATAACTTTCCATGAGAGATTCACAAATGTCTAGAGTTTTAAACTCAGCTTCAACTAATGCAAATTCGTCAGAGAGTTTATATATTGACTTTTCAATATTTTTGATATCTTCATTGAATGTGGCTTCATCGACTTGTGATTTTTGTATTGTTTCATTGAAATTTCTAATTACTGAAATTTGGTTTTTCAGTAAGTTTTCAATTTGATGTTCGTCTCTATATAGTTGGTTGATAGAGTTAGTGAAGTATTCTCCATCTGAAGCATCAAGGTTGCCAGATATTGCTTTCCAAACGCTTCCGATACCATCTATTAATCCGCGTTTCGTTCTTCGCGAGTATTCTTCAGTATCATATTTTATTTGGTTATATTTTGATTCAATTGAGTTTGCTATTTGATTCAACATAGTAAGATGTGGTTTTATATCAGCGTAAAAATGATTCATTCTAGGGTTGTCGGTTTCGAACAAAAGGATTAAATAATTTAAAATGTCTTGGTTATGATCTAATGTATGTCTTACGGGGCTCAGATCTCTATACACTAATAGTGTCCAGTGGTCGTTGGAGATTTTGGAATAGCCTTCTTCGTTGTAGTATATTCCAATTGTATTATTTATGGGTCGGAATGTGTATTGTGCTGCGCACAGGGGCAAAAGGATGAGTAGTATCATCTGAAAAGAAATTATTCATGATAAGGTTTTAATTTATCGAAATTAAATTTACTTTGTTGTTTCGTAGTAAGATTTTCAACAAGGGCTGAATTTTTATACACCTCAATAATTTTGAAGGGACCATTGAATTTATTTTGTAACTTAGAGCCTATTTGACTTTCTTTTACATATACTTTGTCTCCAATTTTGAACTCGTATGGTTCTTGTTTTAAACGTTCATCAAAGCGAACTTTTGCTTTTTCTTTGCTACGCTTTATACGTTCTCTAGCTATTTTATAATAATACGATATTCGATTATTTAAATCTCTTACATATTTACTAATTAATTTTTCTTGATTATAAGTTTTCTCTGGTGATCTACTTGAAGTATGACCGAAAATTAATTCGTATGGTGTGAAACCATGAGATTTGTTAGTACAGTTATTATAGCATATTACTGCATATGGTAATATATTTAAAGGGTGTTCATTGGGGTATTCTGAAAGATATGCTCTGATCATTTCAGTCAGAGTTGCATGGAAACGTTCGAGGGATCCATTTGATTGGGGATGATCAGTACTTGAAAATGTTAATTTCATGTCATAAAGTTGACAAAGGTCCTTCATTAGAGTATTATTAAATTCTCTTCCTGAATCACAGTGGATTCGAAGTGGTGTTCCATAATGTTGGAAGAAAAGCATAAGGGTGTGTATGACTGATTTGGCTGACTTGTTTTCTAGTGGGTAGGCTTGAGTGAATTTTGTGAGTTCATCTCGGAAAGTCAAGATATAATTGTCACTTGGGATTTGTAATATGTGAATATTAATTCGTTCGAAAGGTGTTTTCGGTGTTTCCGTTATTACGAAAGGGTTTTGTAGGTTTTTTCTACAAATTTTTGTCTTTTGACAAATTTCACATTTGTTAATAAAGTTTTCAACATCTTTAGTTATACCTTGCCAGTCATATTTTTCTTTGATTCTTCGAAGTGTTTCGTTATTACCTCGGTGTAGATTTGATTTACCGTTATGATATTGATCGAGGATTATTGGAATTTCGTCACGATCTGGAGTTTTAGTTATGTTTTGACATATGATTAGTCTTTTTTATCTGAAAGAATATACGAAAGTAATTCTTGGAGTATTAGTTCAGGATTGTTTTCAATGTAATACGTTTCATTAGCTTTTAATTCATGTTGGTCTTTATAAAGCGAAATGAACATATGTGCAAGTGCTTCTTCTGGATGAAACGGAGTTGCAATGATGTAGTATTTCCGATTTCTAACACTTTTGCTTGAGAGAATATTCAGTTTTTTGTCTGCGAAGTCATAGTGTTCTTCAAATATGTCTTCTATAATTGCTTCGTGTAATTGGTTAAGTTTCTTTTGTTGCATGACAGTTATGATGTTTTTATGACTTTTGTCTAATAGTTGAGAATTTGAAAATTGTATTTTCGAATAATCAATTATTGATTTTGTTTGACATAGTTTAAGAAAATTTTTGAATTCTTCTTCAAGAGTTTCAGGTGATATTTCGGTTTGTTCAGATGTTTCAGATTCGTTTTCGGATTCGTTTTCAGAGTTGTTTGTCAAAATTTTGTGGTGGAGTTTGAAAGTATCTAAAAAATGATTGATTTTGATGCGAGATAGTGCATCTGCATTTTTATTTAATTTTCCAGGTTTATAAATTATTTCATAGTCATATTCTTCGAGTTTGAGTCTCCATCTTGCGAGTCTGCTTCCAGGGTCTTTTATACTAAAGATCCAAGTTAATGGCCTATGGTCGCAATAAAGTTTAAATTTTCTGCCGTAAATATAGGGTCTAAAGTGTTTAACTGACCAAACAATTGCAAGCAAATCTCTTTCAATAGTTGAATATTTTGTTTCAGCAGGGCAAAGAGTTCGTGAAGCATATGCAATGGGCAAATCTTGTCCAATGCGTCCTTGTGAAAGAACATCACCTATTGCATATGTAGATGCGTCTGTCGTTAGAAAGAATGGTTCATCGAAATTGGAATATATTAAAATAGGAGATTTGGAAAGAATTTCTTTCAGTTGGTCGAGAGCTTTTTTACATTCTTCATTGAAGAAAAATGGAACATCTTTTTGTAATAATCGTGTCATAGGTTTAGATATTTTAGCAAAATTTGGAATAAATCTACGATAATAACCTGCTAGTCCAAGAAATGATTTGATGTCTTTTGGATTTTTTGGTTCAGGATATTTTATTACCGCTTCAATTTTTTCGGGGTTTGGTTTTACTCCTTCGTTGGATATGATATGTCCGAGAAAGGTAACTTCCTTTTTTAGAAATTCACATTTGTCGGGTTGAATTTTGAGATTAGCATTTCTCAATCGTTTGAATACTTCATTCAATCGAGATATGTGATCATGTAATGGTGCAGAATAAATTATGATGTCGTCCATGAAGACCAAACATCGTTCGTTCTGTATACCAGTCAAAATGTTGTCTACCACTCTTTGGAAAGTAGAAGGGCTGTTTTTCAATCCAAAGGGCATACGAAGGAATTCGTAGTGACCATTTTCAATTGAAAAAGTAGTTTTTTCAATATCTTTTTCATCTACTTCAATTTGATGGAAACCTGATGCTAAGTCCAATGTGGAAAAGTATGTACATTGTCCGAGTTGATCAAGTATATCCGTGATATTAGGAAGTGGATATTTATCATCAACAGTTACTTGATTGAGTTTTCTATAGTCTATGACAATTCTCCATTTTTGTTTTCCGTAGGCGTCAAGTTTTTTGGGTACAACCCATACTGGAGAAGACCATGGTGAAATTGAAGGTCTAATAATGTTTTGTTCTAACATTTTTGATACTTGTGTTTTCACTTCATTTTTATGTATTTGTGGATAACGATAAGATTTTGTAAAAATTGGTTTCGCGTCTTTTGTATCAATTTTGTGTTTAATTTCACTTGTGAAAGTAAGTGCATCACCTTCTAAATAAAATATATCGGAAAATTCCGAGCACAAGTTTTCTAGCATTTCCCGTTCTTCTTCATTCAAATGTTCAAGTCTCAAATTTTTTTTTATTTCGTCTCTACGATCATAAGTTGGAAAATTCTCAGTGTCTGTAAAGTTCAAAATGTTTTCAGTTTGTGGAACTGATTCTAAAGTGATGTCAGAAAAATCAATTGTTTTTTCGCAATCATTTGAATTTAATATTGTTGTGAAAAATTCTCCCTTTTCATTTGCTTTTATCAAGGCGTTGGGTAGTTTTACTTTTTCTTTTTCACAAGCAATCAGTATTGCTTCGCAATTTTTCAGATTCGAGTTAAGTTTGAAAACTTTCTCTACTCTGGGTTCAATTTCAATGATGTTTAATTTTTCAAGATTACATTCGTTAGGTAATTCGTCTTTCAAGTGAGTTTCGAAATCATTTCTGTCTTCGAAAAAATAATTATCTGGGTCATATTCGAAATTATCGTCAAGGGTTGGATCTAGTACTTGACTTGGTGGTAGTGGTTCTGGAGGGTAAAATATTTTTTGTGATTGCACAAATGGTTGTGGTGGATAAAATATTTTTTGTTTTTTACACGATTGACTCGGTTGGCTTTAAAGAGGATCGTTAGTTATTGGAAAATAACTTTCTAAAAAGTCTTCCTCGGCTTTTATTAGAGGAACGGTTTTGTAATTCAAAATCAGTTGTTTGTTTTTTATATCAACGATTCCTTGGTAATGTTCTAAGAAATCAATTCCTAAAATTCCGTCAAAAGCGATGTCTAAATCGTAAATAAAAATTTTATGGGGATCATTGTCTACAAATGGTACGAGGGTTGATTCTGTGACAATAATCGAGTTGTTTGTTATACCTGAGATTGTTACATATTCTGGTATTCGAATTGGTAGAGTTTCACATGGTTTTTGTTTTAAAACAGAAATTCCGGCACCTGTATCAATGAGTAGTCGATAAGTTCTTGTTGTGTCGTAAATATAGTATAAATTTGCTGGACTAACGCTATTAATTCTCGCGTTCAAATGCGGAGGTTTTCTTTCATTGTTTTGTTGAGATTGTGCATAGTTTCGTTCTGGTCGGATGTAGGTGTCTTTGTATCGAGGCAATGATTGTTTATCGTAATATTGCTGATAGGAGGACCGATTGAAGTGGTCTGTTTGAAAATCCTGATACTGTTCGTCGTATGGATCATAATTAATTGGGTTATAAGCGTCATCATAGTAATTGTCTTGATTATCAGTATAATCAAAGCATTGTTCGGGATAGTCGTAATTGTTATCGTAATATGGGTCATCATTATAATACTGACTTTCATTATTCAAGATATGCGTTCTCTGAAACTGGCCTTTCTGATAATTCGGATTGGGTTGAATTACCGGCGTATTGCGTGGTTGAAAATTTGTTGAAGGTCTTACTTGTTGTCTTATTTGTTCACCGAGAAAAAAGTTTAATAACCACATTCAAAATTTTGATAGTAGCAATCAAAAAGTTCATCTAAATACGTGACTAAGACACAAGTCACTTGCCTCAAATGAAACTAGAACCTTGACATAGTTTAATTGCGATAATTAAACAATTTCCAAATACACTGAAGTGTTTATCACTATCAAAAATAGATAATTTACAGCAATTAATCAAGCACTTTACCACTAACATATAGTTTAATTGGTCTGGTTTTGAAACTATTGAATTGGGTATTTGCACTAATCAAAGATGGTCTTTATCACTATTAAAATGCTTTATTTACATCAATGCCTCTAGGACATTAACATTATCAAACATTTCAATTGCCTCTGAATACCAAATGGCTCCAGTGCAAATAAAAATGTACTTGCTACTACTGAACTGTACATTTGCACTAACCAAACAATGATTTAAAAGAAGTGCTGAAAACAATTGCTGCTTTCAATGACTTCAGTTATTGTAATAACACTGTATTTTCGGAGCAATGAAAAAAAGGTACTTGAGACAAATACCATAAAAAATTACCAGATATAAAAAATAAAATGTCCTGAGGAATATGTTGAATAATAGTGAATGAATGAACAGTTTACAGCAAACATAAAACATATTTACCTCAATTAGTCTTCTCCTTGTAAATGGATCCGAATAGACGTCTTATTTTCCTCTTTTCAGTTTCACAATTATTCAGAACGTGAAACCACATTTAATGTTATAATTGTTTGAATATAATTTTTACAGTGATATATGTATATATATATATATATATATATATATATATATATATATATATGTGTGTGTAACTAGATTTTCAAATCCTCTGGTCTACCACAACTTGCATTCAATTCGAAATGCCCACCACAAGACAGTTAGCTGTTTCTGGCTTTGGCCTTCATCAGCTGTGGGTTGGCAAAGTCCTCGTATCGGAGACAAATTGTTGTAGATGCCAACCCACAGCTGATGAAGGCCAAAGTCAGAAACAGCTAGCTGTCTTGTGGTGGGCATTTCGAATTGAATGCAAGTTGTGATAGACCAGAGGATTTGATAATCTATTTATCAGTTTTCCTGATTCATCTGCTTCATAGCAAATACCATAACTTTCTGTATATATATATATATATATATATATATATATATATATATATATATATATATATGGAGCATGCACATAATTGAAACTTTTGCTAGAGATCAATTACCCAAACACGAAACTGATATTTTTGCCGCGCGGTTTGCTAACAAGGTTAGCATCTTCAAGAGATTCAATTTGAATTTTCTTCTTCTGAAGATGCTAACCTTGTTAGCAAAACGCGCGTCGAGTGCAAAAATATCAGTTTTGTGTAAGGTTAATTTATCTCTAGAAATCGAGAAAAAAAATTAAACTTTCACACCAAAGCTTCCAATCTTATTGTTTATTCATGCACATGTTTTGATTTCAATCAACAGTATTATATAAACCTGCAAAAGATCATGGTGAATTGCGAAAATAAACTAAGTTGGTTTCATGTACTCATTTATTTCCAACTGTAGAATGAACGAAATAATAATCTCTTATAGATACTCTTATTATAAACTGTGATGAAAGAGGTTTTAAAATTACTCATAAAAGTAGTGAAACTATATAGAAGAACTAACTGAGTAATAAACATCACTTCCATTTCTAGGTTTCAAGTACTCATTTATTTTCAACTGTAAAATGAACAAAATATCAATATCCTAGATCATCAGAAACTGTGATGAAAGAGGTTTTGAAAATACTTATAAAAGTAATGAAACTATAAAAGAACTAACTGAATAATAAACATTACTTCCATATCTAGTATCACATTCCTTCAACACTTTCTGGTATTCCATTCTGCGTGCATATAATATAATAGTCCAGGGTGTCCACTGATATATATATATATATATATATATATATATATATATATATATAGGATATACAATAAATGCAGTACACATGCACAAACGCACATAATATATTATAACAGATAAAAGGACGCATGAACTTCTATATGAAGTTACCTATTCAAGACTCAAAACTGAACTGAGCACCAAGCACCACAAAAACTCGACACGGAATCGCAGACGCCGCACGCGCATTCATTTGGGGTGCGAGATAGCATACCCCCACCCTAATGATTAAATATTGTTCATTGTCACAATTACTTCCTTTTCTCATAGTAAATTGTATATGTATTGTCATAAACCCTCAACCCATTTCTGATAAATGAACTCAGTGTCAATTATAGTGTCAACCTGCGACAATCAAACAGTTTCTTGGGGTAAATGTATACATTAATTGTGGCATTTGAACTTCAATAACTGCAATTACTCAAGTGTCAATTTTTAATTGTAGCGAAGACTGAGATTTGAAGGTGGGAATTAAACATTTGATAGCCACAATTAAAATTGTGTTAGATACACCAGTTTATTTGGAGCATTTCTCTCAGTGTTGAGATGGACCAGGTTGATTTGGATCAAATTGAGGACGAGGTTGGTTTTGAGAATTCGGTCGATATTGACTTGAGAAATTAGGTCGTTTTTGGAAATTTGGTTGATTTTGGAAATTGGGTCGTTGTTGAAAATTCATTGGAGGTCTGGGTCGAAAAGATTGTTGTTGGTATGATTGATTTAGATTTGGTTTTTGATTGAAGCTGGGATGTGATCTTTGAATTTTTTGTGATTCGAAATATGAAAGTTGAATTTCTCGTTTAATTCTTTGAGCTGCATCTGCCATTGTATGTGGATTGCTGGCTCTTATTATTTGTCCTATCCGTGGTTATAATCCGGTTAATAATGTATTGAGAGTCATATTATTTATTAGGGATATTTGCGCATCTTTCTGATCTGCAGTAAGACCAGATTTATTCACACAGGCTACCATTTTTGCGTTATGTGTTTGAAGTCGTGAATGGAAAGCTATACCTGTCTCACCATTCGATTGTCGCATTCTTTGAAGATCTTGTATGAGAGAATTCAAGTCTCGGGTATCACCAAAATGAGTGTTCAATAGTTGTTTTATAGCAGTATACGTTATTGGATTTTGAGAATTCACTAGTACTGCTGCTTTTCCTTTCAATCGATTTTTGAAATGAGTTATCAATAGACATTTTTGATCATTTGTTGCCAGATGGTAAGCTTGGTCGCATGCATTCAAAAATGCATTTAGAAGAATACTGTCACCATCGAAATCAGGTATTAGTGAAAATAATTCTGAAAGTTTGTAAGGTTCGATTTCAGGTGGATTTTCAGACATTTTCTTCTTTCTTTTTCTTCAGCTGTATGAAGAAGTATCAAAGTAATTATTCTTCAGCTGTATGAAGAATTTTTTTATTTTATTTTCTTCACTTGTTGTATGGAGAAAATAAATAATTGGGTGGAATGGATGAAAATGGGAATGAATAAGAGAACTTTGAAAAATACAATCAATGGAAAGATGATCAATCAAAGTCACTTACGTTTGATGCTTGTTTGTTTGTTGAACGTCTCTGCCAGGGGCTTCACTAGGTGTTCCTATCCACAGGGAGATTCAACGGAGTGGTTGACGATGGATGTCTTGAATTGCTGCCAGGGGCTTCACTAGGTGTTCCTAATCCACAGGAATTCAAGGCTGGTTTGGAGTTTTCTTTCTTCTTAAATCTACGTTGCTTTCCTTTCTTCTCAATTCTACGTTGCTTTTCGAGTCGTTCCCTTTGCGACGGATGAAATCCTACTTCATAAGCGTTGCTCCACTGGGGTGAGTAGCGGTTGACGACTTACACATGTTCCCTCAGCGTTGAAGAGACCGTCCGCTCACTGGGCTTGCTCGTGGTTCTTTTTTCTTTAAGATCTGGAGATCACCGTAGGAGCACTACTTGGAGGAATCCGGTTGACTTCTACGTTTTGGAAATCCGCACGACTGCGCCAATTGTTATATCTCAATTTGCTATGGGATGTTTTTGAAAAAAAATTAAAAATGATTAATACATTTATTTCAAAATTGGATACATTTGTTTTTGTCAAAATCAAATGAACACTGGAGCTCTGGAATCCTCTTCTTTTATGGATTTTCCCCACTTAGCTTCCTTTGTTCTGAGTTCCTGGAATGGTGGTCCAAGGCCTGCTGGATATGCTGAATCCAAGGTTAAAAGTAGGACATGCGGTATAACTGCGCAATTCCTACGACGTACTTCTGGATAAAGAGCCATTGTACTTTTTCATATAACATGCATATAGTCCAAGACAACACCAGATATCATATTAAAATTATGTAATTTTTCTAAAAGAGATGAACCAACATGATGTTTTTCATTAACCTTTTGTCGAAATCTTGCATCAGTTCTTTTCAGCAAATTGTCCATATCAGCAAAACATATTCTATTTTCACGATATTGTCCTTTCATATGACATTTTGGACAGCTATAGTAGCCCGTGTGTCCTGTGGTGTAGGTGACGAAACTTTTGGCTGGTGCATCACAAATGAATGCTCTCATTCTGAAAGGATATAAGTGATCATTATAAAGAACACCACTATCAATTAAACTGACAGCTTCATTTATGAACTCACCCAAAAATTCATTGGCATCCTTTGGCCTTTTGAAACCATTATATATACCAATAATTCCTACTTCTTCTGGGTTCATATACAAATTAAGTGTGGGATAAATCTGGCTACCAGAACTTTCTGCCAATGGTAACCCATCTATGTTAACACATATTTCAACATTACTGAAATTTTTACCATCAATTTTGTGCAATAATTTCAAGACAGATTTTTCCAAACCAAAATGATAATACTCTCCTGGAAAAATATTTTTGAGTAGAAGTTGTCGGGGGCAATGCAAGAGAGTGCATCTGCTGGCAAGTCTTTCAATGCTGGCACTGTTTTGAGAATGCTCAAAAAATTTGTCACTGCATTGTGGGGAATTTTTTGTGAAGTAGCTCAGTTAGATAATAGATCAGAGATGTTATGATTTGAACTACTAGTTATTTCTCTTATTACTTTTGGATCATTGAACTCAACAACTCTCTCAATATCCGAATTGACAATTAACTCAATGTCATCAATTGGTACACCTGTCTCAGGACAAAAAATTGGATGTGATTGACTACTTATATCTGATGTACTCGAAATGTTTAGCATTGATGCATCAGATTCCTCTACTTCGAAGGAGGTCACTATCAGACGTATCTGAACTTGATGGGAAAAATAATGGATCAGTCACTGGTACATTTTCTATATTCAGGGCTTGAGAATACCTCTTGACAATTCTATTTCTATGGCGTTTCGATATGCTCAGTTTTCTTTTGTTATTATTCTTATCACATAATTGAATCAATTGAAAATTAAACTCGAATCAAATTATAACTATAATCCACAGATTATTGGTAATCACATAAGTAGGAGATTTGAGCCGGTTCTAAGCCTCCCCCCACCATTGTGACGTCATTGATGACTAATTAATGACATCATAGTGGTGGGGGTTGAACTTGAACGGCTCATCTGGTTCATAGTTTTGACCTTGAAAGATTTGTTGCTGAAAATGTAATCATGGGATTCTTTGTCTGAGACATTGGGTGTGTGTGTGACGTCATTCGACCTTGAGATGGGCGAGGCGCATTTATGGTAATGCATCTTCATGTGTACTAAGTACAAATAATCTTGTACAGAGTGCACATGTCACCACCAACTAATGATGAACAATATGTGGGATCTAGTCAGTGGGAAGGGGGTGGAGAGTTAATTAGAATTTGCATACATGGTAAAGATATCCTTCATGGAATAATAATAATAATAATAAGCATAAGCATTTGTACTACATTGCATGGAGTACACATGTCTACACATACACGCACAAACACCCAAAGTTCACCTACACGAGCCCTCACTACACCTCACATCTGCACTCCACGAAG
Organism: Zygogramma bicolorata; assembly: GCA_032362365.1. NCBI lineage: Eukaryota > Metazoa > Arthropoda > Insecta > Coleoptera > Chrysomelidae > Zygogramma > Zygogramma bicolorata. The sequence continues at coordinate 22,153 of JAVJAQ010002175.1, read as the reverse complement.
TCCCAGCCACGAATGAATACCCGAACTGACAAACACCACACAGCCACCCAAAGTTCACCAACACGAGCCCACACTACACCTCACGTCTGCACTCCACGAAGTCCCAGCCACGAATGAATACCCGAAACCCGAACTGCTCTCTGTGAGCTCATCGAATCGGAGAGTGGAGGGGTTGTACGCCAGACAGTCGCGAGTGACCCCTACCAACGATGTGTCCGCAACTGCTGCACAGATTGTAGTGGGAGGCGGCTCGCTATCCATTATATAAGAAATGCGGATTTTCATGTGGAATCATTATATCTGCAGCAGTTTGTGAGTTAGTTATTCGGTGCCTTATCTGCAGCAATTGTGTGAGTGTGTTTTTCTGTTGAAAACTGTTTATATTTTCCATTCATCATGTCCGTTTCGAAAGTAGACTTGCAAAAAATCAATAATGTGATTATACAGGACGTAGAAGTGTTAGAGCAAAGAGTCTTATCATCATTGCAAATAAATGAAACATATGTGATAAGAAATATGACTCTTTTTTCCACCCGGTTTGGTAAATCAATTTCATTAACTATGGAAGATGTTAGGAATAATAATGAATTATTCAAAACATGGCTTCCCAAACGAATCTCAATGCAATTCAGTGATGATGATATAACTTGCATCAATTCATCGAATGGTAAATATACACTAGTATATTTAGGTCAAAGTCCACAAAGTTTTGCTGGTATGGAAACAAGATCTCTTGTCGAATTCAATTGCATTGAATAGCATTAGTAATAATCATTGGTATTAGGTTAATAGTGTTTGATTTGTATATAAGATTATTTGGATGTAAGTTTTAAGGAAACATATAAACATTTTCATACATTGTTAAACACACTCACTTTATAAATCGTAAGACGATACAGTTTTCTGTGAGTATTATTAATGATGACGATGAGTTTATGTTCTAATGTATTCCGAACTGAAGGCGTTGAGTGAGAATGCTGAGCATGCAACCGTTTATGACCTGAGTGTGTGCTATGATGAAGAAAGAATCGAATTGTGCCTTCGTGATGCTGAGAACTACAACAGTGGTGCAGACGTTTGCGACAAATTTCTGGTTGGGACATTGGATCTGAATCATCTTTGTGTTGCAATGATTGAATTGGACCCTAAGGAGATTCCTGTACCGTCTTCAACTGCACTTACCAGAATGGATCATTCAAAAGTTCCAATTGATTGACGAAAATCGTGAAGAAATTGAAGACGGTCGAGAGAATGACGAATATGAGGAATAAATAATTTCAGATTGTTTATATAAACACACTCAAACACGAAATATATTGAGAGCCGATGCTTTTCTAAAAAAACCGTTGATTCAACTGACTAGCGCATTCGTGATTACTTCACCCTTTCATCTATTGCTCATCACCCAAGCCCCGTCACCAGTGAGTCAACGGCGATAACATTTCTTCTCGTCATTTCTTACAGGAGGTTGCGTTACAGTTGGCCATGCTACCTTGTTTTCCGTCCCGGAAAATTCTTGAACACTGCAAAATTTCGAAATATACATAGTTACCAATCCACAAAAGAAATAATAAATAGCTTGGAACAGTAGAAGACATGTTGACGCTATACACTCGTCCAAGTCCTCCAAGAACTGTTCCCATATGAATTAATATATACAGTCAAAATCATCTTTTTACGATCATACTACTCGTCTCAGAACCCGTATCTCTCACTTTCGTAAGCAGCAGTAAATGGTTTCATCTGGTCAGCCGTTCTGACACCTTCGTATCTTGTGCGAGCTCGTCGTGAACCTGGCAGGTCTTTGACAACGTATCTGTCATGTTTTAATACCGCGTGTATTGTGTAGGGACCACAGAATCTTGGCACAAGTTTCTGACTCTTACCACCGTTGGCAAGGTTAGTTCTTCGTAGAACAACTAGGTCTCCTACTTCGTACTTATAGCATGCTTCACGTTTCGAATCAAAATGCTTCTTGCCTTGTAGCTTCTACATCGTTTGTCGCCAGGTCGGCTGCTACGGCATGACTTGAAGAGGAATCTGTCGATCCCCTGGGCCTGAAACCGAATAATAATTCATGTGAACTTTTCCCAGTCGTGCTGTTGGGTGTGGAATTTATGCCAAATATTACTGAGCCAAGACATCGATCCCACTTACTCTCGTCGTCATGAGATGTGGAAATCGCGTTCAATAAGGTCCTATTATAGCGTTAGACTTGCCCGTTGGCACGTGGGGTAGCGGTCGCGTTGAACACCACCTTAGTAAACGTAGCAAAAAAGTTACTAGTGAAACAAGTTCCTCGATCACAAATAATACGTCTAGAAACGCTGTATGTCTCAAATATTGCTTCTAGGAAATTTACCATTGGTTTCGTCTTTGTACTCGGTACTGGTTTTGCACATAAATATTTTGTGAAGGCATCGATAGCCACAATCAGATATGAATTTCCTTTCGTACTTTTTACAAAAGGTCCCAAATGGTCTATATGTACAGTGTCCATAGGCACTGCGACTTTGTCAATACAGTGAAGGAATCCTTTTTTTTCCTGTTTGAACTTAATTGTAAGCACACGCTAAACAAGCAGAATTATATCTGTTAACATATTTCTTCATCCGCGGGAACCAGTAATTACTACTGATACTCTTTAGAGTTTTTTCGGTTGCGAAATGGCCCCGATTGTCATGATACATGGTTACAACGCGTCTAGCAGCTTTAGGTACATACCATTTCAGCCCATCCAACGTTTTTCTGTACAACCTACTATTTTTCATTGTATAATCTTTATGAATTTGTTTTTCTTCGGCATCGCTTGGTTCTCTGGCTAGCACTTCAAGTAGGTATTGACAACGTTTGTCTTTTACTTGTACGGCCAAAATTCAGTCATCTCGTGTGGTATCTACTCGGAGTATGCTGATCTCTTCTGTTTCCTTTGGTTCATTTACAGGATTTCGACTCAGTGCATCCACATGTCCCATCTTCGCACCCGGTCGATACTCAACAGTGAAATCGAATTCCTGTGTGATTAACCACCATCGTCCAATCCGAGGAATCAGATCACGTTTAGTCATTGCGGTCCTCAGGGCACTGCAGTCAGTAATGACCTTGAATTTCAAGCCCAATAGATACACACGAAATCTTTGCAATGAGTTGACTACAGCCAGGGTTTCCAATTCGAAGGAATGGTATCGTTGCTCCTCTTTGGTTGTTTGTCGACTGAAATACTGTACAGGTTTCAACTTGTCGTCCGGTTGTTTTTGCACCAAGATTCCGCCGAGTCCTAATTTTTATGCATCGGTGTGTACTTCTGTTTCAAGTTTAGAATCGTATATTGCTAGGGTAGGTCTTTCAATCAAAACCGTTTTTAGACGTTCCATGGCTTCTTCTTGTTCTTTTTCCCGGTCAAATACGGTGTCCTTTTTCGTAAGTAAGCTCAATGGACGTGCTATTTGAGCGAAGTCTTTAACAAACTTTCTGAAATAGCTCGAGAGACCCAGAAATTAACGTACCTGATGAACATTCTTTGGCGTGGGGAAGTCTTCGACTGCTCTAGTTTTCGACGATCCTAGACGTAAACTCTCAGAGCTGATTTCCTGTCCCAAATAATCGATTTTCGTCTGGAAAAACTGACACTTCTCCAGGCGCAGGGTAACTCCAGCTTGTCGGAAAACTTGAAACACATCTGCCAAGGCGATAAGACCTGACGTAAAGCTGGTGGATGGTACCAGTATGTCATCCATGTATGCCAAAGCAGTGGAAAACCTCATAGATTCCAGTATCTGGTTGATGGTCCTTTGGAAAACTGCTGGAGCATTTACCAACCCAAATGGCATTCGCAGATACTCGTATTGGCCGTCTGGTGTTACAAATGAAGTCTTTTTCCTTGAATCATCTGCCATTCTGATTTGATGGTACCCACTAGCCATATCCAGTGTCGTGAAATACTTGCAAACTTTGGGAACTTCTAGATGATCGTCTACCCGTGGTAAGGGATAACAGTCTTTGATGGTTTTTGCATTTAGTGCTAGATAATCCACACACATCTAGTCTCACCATTCTTTTTTTTTCACTAGAATAATAGGGTTAGAATATGGTGAAATTGACTCCTGTATGACGCCGGCAGTCATTAATTCACTTAAAATTTTTCTAACATTTTCCCGTTCGTGAAAAGATAATCGATAGGGCCTATACGTTACAGGTTTATCGTCAGTCAGTTCAATTGACATTTCCGAATTTTCTATTCCGCCTAGCTCATTAATGTTTCGTGCAAAACAGTCTCGATATTTGTTTAATAATAGTAGGAGTTTTTGAATTACAGATTCCAATACGTTATCGGCTACGTGACCTTCTAAATCCGACATATTGAACTTGGTAGATGTAACTCATCAACTTTGTTTTCACTTACATCTGGAACTTCTGGTCTGCACGGGGCTGCTCGAGCAACAACCATTTTCTCATGAACGCAAATGCTACTCGTTGACACGTTCAGAATAGGAATTTTCGCTTCGGCTGAAGAAATCAAGCAACTTGGGATCACGTATTCCTTTTCTGGTTTGTGGGACCTCCTGATGTCGACAAAAACTTCGCCATCGTAGTCCTCGTTCGACATACAACTCCTATGCAGTTAGGTGGGATTTCGATATTGGTTTTCGCAGTAAATGTAATTTTTCGTGGAGGCAAACGTTCAACTTCGGGTAGATCAGCCATCTCAGAGCTAAAGAGTCGTACACATCCTTTTTGAACTACTGTGATAGCATCTGCCTCATTCAGAACTGATCTTCCGACAAGAACTGGCATATTTTGCACATGATCAGGCACAACAAATATTTGAACGCTAGTGTTGAAAAGGTCCACTTTGAGTTCAACTTGGTACGTTCCCAAAATTTTGTAATGCTTCCTCCATACCCTGTGAGGCATACGTTACTTTCTTTCCAGCGTATATTAGCACCGCGGGCGTCGCTTTCTCGAATCAGAACTACTACACATCCTGAGTGATACCTTTTGGTTTGAAGATTTTTTTATTTGGACATCTGTCAGCTAGATGACCTAATATCTTACATAACGTACACTCAAGTCGTGGTTTCGGACAATTCCTCTGCATGTGGCCATATTGGTTGCAATTGAAACATTTATTTGGCCGGAAAGTATGCCGTGTGTTTGGTTTATACGAGTTACCATGTCATCTTTCATGTCGTTTGAGAGAGTTTGTTCTGTCTCGATCCCTTGGCTCTCTAGAGGTTGTTAAAGTTGATAAGTAGTCTCTATACAAATTTTCTGGGTTGACCTACTTCTGCACCAGACTGTATAGCGGTATCGTGAATTCCATCTATTATCATGGCCACTGCATTTTTTCACATATGTTACATTGACGTAACAATTGCATTTTAGAAAAATAATATTCAGTCCAAGTTTCGTCTGGAAGTTAAGATCGATGAATAAGTTTTTTCAACGCTGTTGGGAAATCTTGATGATCTGGAAATGTTTGTGTCAGTATTTGTTTCCATTCACCCCAGGTATGTTTATAATTGTCCAGACTATTACACCATTTTTTGGCTAGACCCACTAATCTTGATTGCATATGGTAAACGGTTGTTTTCTCGTCCCATTTATTTATTTGTGCAAGTTGGTCTATTTTGTCCAACCATTTGATACAACTGTCACTGGTATTGCTAGGATTGAATTCGGGAAAGCAGTCGGATTTAATGGACACTCTAATACTGCGTTCAGTATTTTTTTGTAATAATTGCTCAACTAACTCCTCTGATTGTTTGATTCTCCTTTGTGATTCATTTTCTGTGAAGCATCTGATAGAACAGCTGTCCTGTGCAACGTTTGCATCATGTACACGTTCTAATTCACTTGAATTTGCTGCAGAGTTACTGTACCTGCTGTTTAAATTACTCGATTCAGTCAAAATTGCACGATTTCTATCGAGAATATGTTGATGTTTCAGAAACGGGGGGTGTGTCTGAGCTTAATCCATGCACATCAGCAACGACAGTTCTCTCAGGACGTTCCTGTTGTCGTATACGAGGTGTAACGTTTACATCAACTCGTTGATATGCCTGTTTTTGTCCTTTTGATTTATTACTTTTATAGGTACTTACGATTTTCCTGTGTCGTTTATTTTTTCTACTGTAGCACCCAGCACAGTCACTACTGCTAGATGAACTCGATTCACTGCTTGATGATGTCGAGGAGCTAGAAGGGCTGGGTTTTTTTTTGTCTGGGCATCTCTGAAATTAATCACTACCCGATACGAAGTTATGTAATAAACACTATTTAACTGATTTCTTGGAGCACTAATTTTCCACAAGTCGAACTAATAAACACTATTTAACTGATTACTTGGAGCACTAATTTTCCACAAGTCTATCGGAATGCGAAAGTACTATCCCGCCGCTGCACTATAAACGAATGTATTTCAGTAAAAATGAAACACACTTAAACACGAAATATATTGAGAGCCGATGCTTTTCTAAAAAAATCGTTGATTCAACTGACTAGCGCATTCGTGATTACTTCACCCTTTCATCTATTGCTGATCACCCAAGCCCCGTCACCAGTGAGTCAACGGCGATAACATTTCTTCTCGTTATTTCTAACAGGAGGTTGCGTTACAGTTGTCTGGGAACTTGGTCTTCCTGGTTTCAAATTCAACCTTTATATCGATAGTTGAGGATTTTGTGGCATTCGGTGGATGTGAACAATCGATTATGAAGAGTGGATTGCTTCGAAACTTTCCAATATCCATTAGAGGTTCACTCATATCTTTATTACAATAACTACGTTGAAAGTTCTCATGAGCATAGTGTTATGGCATCACTCCTTGTCATCTGAATCAATAGGGGTTATGATTCATTATCGATGTTATTCATCGTCTGATGTTTCAGTTTATTTGAAAGGGATTATTCATTAATGAAAGTGTCGTCGAACAGATCAGTCGTTTCCTTACGAGTTTCTTCAGTTTTGTGCGATAGTGCCTCTGAGTCTCCTTTATATTTTAACAATAGTATGCAGACGAATCGAGTTTTTTTTAAATCCAAATTCCAACGCTCATATGGATATACTTCAGAATTCAAGTATACCCGAATATTATTGATGTCAGCTGTTATGAATTTTGTGATGTTTTCTGCTCGGTCTTCAGATATTGCGGCATTCTGAAATCCGATTATAATGAAACGAGGTGGCATTGGTTGTTTTTATGGCCCATATGTCTGAAGATGTAGCTCGTAATGAAGGAAGTCCATACAGGTCCCACATACGATAGGCCGACTTAATTTTCGCATTCAGACCACTTTTGTTGATTCTATGCAAAAGTTTGAGTTTGTGCTTATCCTCTGGTACTATGTGTCGTATTCTCCATTTGATTTTATTTATTTCCAAATTAGCATCAACTTCACCTATATATGAGTTGTTGAAAGTACGAGCGATTATCAAAATTAGTTCTTGTTTGGCATTCAAGATACTTTTATTGTAATCTTCAGCGAAGCCCATCAGATATTTCAGCAGTAATTTGCCACTGAATACATGACTGGTTGTATCCAATATGTCCTGTTTGAATCTTGAGAACCCCCAGCCAGTAGTCAGTAAGGTGTTAGCGTGCGATTGTCCGAATGAAACCATGGTTTCCATTGTAAAGGTTATTCCGGGTTTTCTGACGACAGCCACTTGTTCTCCACCCATTTCGTAATGAATTTCATCGAAAAGAAAAGCCATTGCATTATTCAATGAATAGCATGTTTTCGTTGCATCTTCCGGTGTGAATTTTCCCTCTATGTGAATGAAACTTTCTGCAATATAAAGAATGACATCTTGATTATTAATTGCAATTCTAATTCCATCTGAATTCCTGAATAGGGGCGAGCCATATGGTTTATATGTGTGCTCATGTACACTCATGAGGGAATGATCGAGCACCGGTTCATCGAATATATTCAACTTTTCACTATTTGTTTCATGCACCATTGTTAATTCCTTACTTTTAATCCTATCGATTTCAAGAATTTGAGGTCTCTCACAGATAGTTGGTGACGTGTTGACTGTTCAGCGAACACTTTTGGAATTACCTTTTTTGCGGTTGAGCATTCCTCTTTGGTTTCGATTTGCTCGAATCGTTGATGATTTCTTCTATTGAAACAAAAACCCATAATAGAAATTAATCGATTTTTTCAATTCCAAAACAATAAAGATCTCTTTTTCACTTCCGAAATCAACGAGCTTATTTTTTTGATCCAAAATACGCACTGTTACATTGTGAATCAATTGACGTCCTTCTGGGCTGACAGGCATATATATAATATTGTGTGGTTCTTTCGTGAGCTTGTATTCAGCTTCGACGTCAACATCGAATGAGAAAAGAATGTGGAATTCTTCATTATTTTTATATGAACCAGAAATTATATTGCAATCCAAACGGATGAGTCTCACAATCGTTATATTAATCGATAGTGAGGATTCATGTATTTGATTCTGTGGAAATATGTTATGGTCAAATATCATCATGCTCGCAATAGAGTTTGGATGTGTCAGATCGATTTCATATTCTGATCGCATTCCACATTTCATCGTATCATTATTGACATGTAGGTAGAAAATATCATCTGCGATAATATCGATTGGTTTTTTGTCATGAAACAATCTAAACATTATATTTTTCTGTATAACTGCATAGATCTCTTCTATTTCATAAGCACCACATGGAAATTCAATCGTGTGTAATTGTAGCATGGGTGAGTCGTCACCACTAAGTCTGAATCTGATTGATTGTGTTGCATCCAAAGAATCTCAATAGTCCTAGTCCATAACGGCTGTTTCTATCCAATTCGATAGGTGGAAAAAAGTCTGCACTTAAGACACTCGTCCCGACAGCTTGTAGTTCGAACTTCCGCGACATGACTGATGCATTTTACAAATGACACTTCAATTTATTGTTGTCTACAACACATCTGCAATTATCCACACTTATTTTGGACAGCGCGTCCAAATTGATATTGTTTTCATTGACACCAATACTCATATCCTCTACATTGCAATAGCAGCAGAAATTTTTTCGAGGAATGGGACCATTATTCACATCAGAATTTGAATTAGATTCTTCGTCAGAGTGGTGTTCATAGCAGTATTGATACTTCATTATGCGATATCATCTTGTAGATGTTTTGGTAATTTTTCCCAAACATTTGCAATCTCATGTGCAGCACAGGCAATTATAACTTCCTTGGGCATATTGGCAAGCATAATGCTATTCATTTTTGTTAGGGTGCGATATTTTGAATACATCTTCAATGAATATCCCATTCTCTTGATAGTCTCACGATTCATTGTTGGAGTTGTATCCATTTATTTATTTGCAAATTGATTCAGAGAGGAACTTTAGGCACAAATGACCACAGAAGACTGTATTGAATTTTTGTTGGCGATCATAGTTATATTTGATTATCACTTCCGAATATTTTTGAAAGTATCGAATCAATTCCATTAGTGGGGGTAAATCTCCAAAACTATCGGAATATGTGACTTCTTTGCCACATTTCTTGTATGCCACCCAATGTGTTCCAGGACCACTTGTTTCATCTAAATTGACAATAGCTGTCTCAAACAGTTTTGGTCTTGAAGAAGGTAATCTGTCACGCATAAAAACACCACGAAAGTGTGGAATTTTCATTTTCTATGCATAATAATTGAGATCGAAGTCGGTGAGAGGCTTTAGAGGTAGGAAATCAACTAGTTTTTTGATTTGTATGATTGCGATGGTTTGTATGGTTTCAAGTATAATCCCAATCCTTTACGATAAGGTTCAAGATATATTCCACCACCACGTTTACCTAATGCGACAGCCTCCATTTTTTTATTGTGGCGATTGGCTTCAATGAGAGTTGCTCTGCTTGCTTTTGCCGAATTCACAGCCTTGGTAAGTCCTGCAGCTGCACCTGCTGAACTTCAGAGTGCAGAAAGTCCAGCGAAAATCGGAATCAATGGCAAAATCCCACCAATTTTGGGAATTGGAATTATTCGAGGTGTGCGAATTTTTTTCTTACCACCGGCAGCTTTAAGATATTTACGTGCTGCCTGCAATGCCACAGTGATAGCTTTTTTTCTATCAGTCGTCACAAATTGATCCCCACCAGATCTTTTCAATACATTTCGCACTTTACTAACCACTCCAGCACCGAATGCAACTTTTTTTATTTTATTTTTCCTTGATGGTTTTCTCTTAACCTTCTTCTTGTTGGAACTATTACAGCCCATACCCGAATGTCATTTTGCTTTCATGATATTGGTGACCAGTAGGGCGGCTGCTCTTTCCCCAATATTTGCGTCCTTTAATTTAACCCTACCCCAAGCTGCGTATTCTAGTTCTTTATCTGCTATATGTCTCGCTGTGAGATCTGATGGATGATTCGAATATTGAATATCGTGTTTTCCGCATGCAGTATCTAATATATTGATACCAGGATCGTTGCATGCTAAACGTTCATTCAGTTTCGTACCGGATCCACAATATTGATAACCAGCAGGTATATGTGATTCGTTCTTTACTCTGACTTCTACTATCGATACGTCCGTACCGTTTGATGGTACACATTCAAATGGAATGCTCATAACATTTTTCCATTTACATAGTCTTCAACCGTAGTACGATGCGCATTGTAAAACAAAAAGAAAATTTCGTCGTAGACAATCTAGATGAGAAATTTGGGTGTGGATTGAATGGGCAGATATTGTTAAGACATGGCCCACTACTTCCATCATCAGTTCGAGGACTCATTATTGGACCTTCAAATTGTGGAAAGACCAATGCAATGATATCACTCTTAACCCATCCACAAGAATTGCGATTCGCAAATAAATATCTCTATTCAAAATCACTCAATCAACCCAAGTATCAATTCCTACAAAATGTGTTGGAACCTATTAAAGGGTTAGGATTTTATACGTTTAGCAATAATGCGGAAATAGTGGAACCCTCCGATGCTAAACCAAATTCTGTTTTCATTTTTGATGATGTGATATGTGAAAAGCAGGATATCATAATATCATACTTCTGTATGGGACGTCATAAAGATGTTGACTGTTTTAATCTTGCACAGACATATTCACGAGTACCAAAGCAATTAGTGCGTGATAATACCAATTTCATTGTTATGTTCAAGCAAGATGAGACAAATCTCCACCATAATTATTCGCTCGACTGGTGGCACACAGGCTAATGCAGGGGCAAACTCCAATCAGACAGTCACATGATGACAAGAGGATACTTGAAAATGTACAATGAACTGAAGGCAGATCCAATACTAGGAATGCCCGTGGATAACACAGTTTCGCAGTACAATTTTCAAAAAGATCTTTTCAAAATCATCATACCAAGAGAGAGGACTGGAAAAATAGCCCACCGGTTGAAGCGGAAGAAACTTGGTATACAGATGGTTCAAAGACCCAAGGAGTGGTAGCCGGCGTATACGGAGGCAGAGCAAAGACGAGAATCGCATTCAGTCTCGGACATAATGCAACTGTGTTCCAGGCAGGAGTAGCGGCCATCGAACACTGTACAGGGGAAATAAACAGGCAGAAGGTCGTAAATAAAACCATTGCCATTTTCTCCGACAGTCACGCGGCAATTAAGGCGCTCAGGTCATTTCAAACCTATTCTAGATTGGTGGGAAGCTGTCCGAGCGCACTCAAGGAGCTAAGTACCCAAAATAGGGTCACTCTAGCATGAGTACCCGGACATGAGGGTCACAAGGGCAACGAGGAGGCCGATGCTCTGGCCCGTGAAGGCGCATCTAAGGCTTTGATCGTCCCAGAACCCTTCTGCGGGGTAGCGAAAGCAAGCATAGAGACATCCATAAATTCATGGATTCAAAACGAATCAAAAGATTGGTGGAATGAGCTCCCTGGAATGAGACAGGCGAAAGAGTTCAAAGAGATCAAGCTAGACAAAGAGCTCTAACAGCCAAGAGCCATCACAATAGATCTGAAAAGGTCGCAGTGAATCAGGCCATGGGCCAGCTCCCCGATAATCTCATCTAACCTGTTTGACAATTATTATTATTTCTACCATACCCATCATTTCGTTGTTTCCTGTCATTATTATTATAATTATAGTATTCCCTTCCATTTTCATATCTTATTTGGGTATTTTGATTCTCATTATTCGAATACATAGTATTTTGACTTCTCCTATCCCAATTTCTATGTGATAAAGTCCTTTCTAACCTCATTAAGTACTCGCTTAGCCTAGACATAGTTTTAATTTCGTGCATGCTAATGATTTCAAATATTTCTTGTATATAATGTCTGCTAATGTTGCCTACAATCTCTTCCTCATTCATTTTTGGGTTTAGGTATTGTGCTATAGAATATAATTGTATTGCATAGTTAGTATAATTCATTCTTCTTTGCTCGTCAAATTTCCCAAATTGTTAATGATCTCTTGCTATCAACTGTACATTTTGTCCCCAAAATTGTTTTGAAAATAGTTCTTAAACATCCTCAAACTTATTCATGTCAACCTCCTGACTATTGAACCATGTATAGGTTTGAATCACTAAAAATCCTCTAATGAAATTTTTGAATTCTTCATTTCCTTCAATTTTTCTTGTTTTATTCTTCAATAATTTTATGGAAGTTATAGGGTGTAATTTTTTTATGTTGCCATCAAATTTATTGTTATTTTCAAAATTTTAGCAGCTTGTTATAATCCTTCCCTAAACACACAATGATGACCAATGAACATCTTTCGGACGTCCTGTTGGGACATTCAGAAGTTCCATAGGATATTCGAATTCAGTACCGTGTACGTCCATAGGACGTCTATGGGACGCACAAATGTTCCACTTGTGCACTAACTAGGGATGTCCTGTTAGGGTGTCCCTAGGACGTCATTCAGGGACCTAAATCCTGAAGTACCAATTCTCGAGCAGCAAGAACAACCACTGGACATCCTCAAATATGGCTCGAACGTCCCTATGAATGCTGCTGGACATCCATTGCACGTGCACGTCCATCGAACGACCCAACGGACGTCCATCGAACGACCCGACGAATGTTCCGAAGGACGTCCATTGAACATACCATACTGCACCGAGTTAGATATCATACGGTACGAGATGATTCAAAATTAAAATGGCCCCTTGCTTATTTCTAAACCGATTCCGCAATTTAAAAATCATTCAAAATTGTTCATAATAGTTTTTTTTACAATATACAAAAATACAAGATGTCAAAGGGTTTTATAATTCTTTCGCTATAACACAACGTTTTCATTTCTGTGAGTTTAAATGAAATGAAATCTCGTTGAAAAATCAATTTGTATCATATTTGGAATTCCAGGATCGACTCAGAAATAACCATGATACTTTTACGGTGAATCGCATAATATGGTATGTCTCGGATATACAATACTACAAGTCATTGAGGATATACTTTTAGAACAGAATGAAATCCCACTCATAAATTAATAAGTTATTGACTCATAATATATTACAATGTGTCCACTTGAGATTGCTACATATGAAAAACTTTTTGTGAACCTTATTATGAATAAACAATATTAAAATTTGTCTGTCGTATATACGAATGGTGTCAAAAAATATAAATTTGATACAAAAGAAAGTACTTTTATGTGACAATACCGAAAATTATTTCAATGAAAATTGTTCAGAATTGATAATAACGTTCAAATAGGTAATCATACGCTGAACATAAACGGATTTTTATAGATTTTTCTCTACAATAACACTTGAAAAATTACCCATTAAAATAATGTGGCTCTCGCACTGAATAAGAGGGGGGCATATTTTTGTGGGCAAGTATTCGCAGGCTCAGCTAGTTTTTCACAAAAGTTTCTGTACACATGGGTCAACTTATTAGTTTTAATGTAGAGAAAAATTTATTTTTTTTGGAGATAGATATAATACATGAATAATAATTCCGAACTACTTTTCTCAATAAGAATTATTGAAAATACTTTACCCTTGTACTATCATATTTTTTGACACTACCGTACACGACTGCCAAATTTTTAGTTTTCATTATTCAATATTAGTTTCCAGAACGTGCAGGATAACTTTTTTCCGAAAAAACTGTATATATCGCAAAAACGCTCTCTGGCCGAAGAGTGGTTGCTAGATATTATGATATTAGTTATGAACTATTATTTCGATATTTTCTTTTCTAAATGTAGTTGAAATGGAATTATCTCTTTCTGAAAGAAATCAACATTATATATTTCTAGAATGAAAACATTTTGAAATAAAACTGAAACATATGAATTATATCATTGAAAAAAAGTCATTCATTGTCTAGCCAGTTTCTTCTCTTCGAAAATCGCCCTTTCGGCTGCTCGTCTTAAAACTTTTCTGGTACCATCTTCCATTTCAACAAATCAATATATTCATTAACGATGAGATTGGAACCTTTTGGAGAAAAAGTTGAAACTTTTCTCAGAGGTCAATTACCCTAACTCCAAACTGATATTTTTGCACTCGACGCGCGTTTCGCTAACAAGGTTAGCATCTTCAGGAGAAGAAAATTGAGATTCAATTCTCTTATTTCTGTTTAGTAGACTATGTTGACTGTTCTCAATCAACCATAGCCTAATATTCGGCAATTTGAAGTTCTATTATTCAAAAGTCTGACAAATTCTGAAATATTATTTCTGTTTCTAATATAGACCTAAAAAAAGTAAAATATGCACAAAATGATTGCAATCATTATAAATAGTAGTTAATGAAAGTGTTTCTTGAACATTTTGGTTACTCTTTCTATTTTTCATCTACCGTCCCAAACCTTCTGCGACATATCCCATTCAACCTAAAGGTCAAGAGGAATGGGACACTTGACCAGGTATGAAAAAAAAACAGTTGATAACAGTGACTTCTTACAGATTTGGAAAAATTACCGGATGTTACCAGATATTTACCCTGAATAAGCTGACATATTTGGTGTTTTTAAAACTTTATCCATATTAAAGAAAAAAAGAAAAAGGTTAAAATCTTCCCATTTCTCCCACTCTCCCCCATAATTCAAGACTTCAATCTAAATGGAGTAATGGGAAGATAGTGAATTCACTCATTCCATAATCTAGTCAAACACATTTGTGGAAAATATCTCGTAATGAGAATATTTGAATAGGTCCTGGGTTACTCACAAGATCTGAAGATTTACATGGATTTTTAAATAAATCTTTCTCTGTTAGATACTAATAACCAATTATTACAGGTTGATTATTTTGGGATACAAATTTTTTTATTGTTATTATTTTTCCATTATTCAAACTGCAACAGTTGTTAGGCTAGGAAATTTTCAAGGTGAAATGATCGAATTTATATTCCAAATACTGAGGAAAGTTGGTTCCAGGAAGAAGGGGACCCAGATCATGCGTTGTTTTCCGACTTAAAAACTAAATATTTTCTGAGTTTTCTGGAATTTCACAGTGTTCTACTGCATGTAACCTTTTCACTGTTTGGGATAATGGATTATCTCCTTTTCGTACAAGCCGTTTCAACTGTTGGAAATGAACTGAAGCTGTCCAATTTTTCCATAAGTACTACATCATCAGCTATGTGAAGCATATTATGTATATTATGAGATACATTTTGAGGTCTATATAAAATTTGGAAACTCTCCACAAAATATTTCGTCATAGTATCAGCATTACCCTTATTGGAAATGTATTTAGAATTTGTCAAAATAAGAGTTCCCACCAACAAAGACATAAAATTTCTGTGATTATCTGGTGGTAAAATTGATTCAAAAATTACAGGACCGGTATAAAACGAAACTGTCGAAATTCTGTTGCTTTCCAACGCTTCACTTCAGAAAGTGTTCTAGGTTTCCTTGAAAATTCATTAGGTATGTTTTTCCTTTGTGTTTCTAAGGATTGTGAAATTCTTGATATATCTCTTTGAGTTAATTTACTGCCAGATTTTGTATCGAAACGCCACAGGTATAAGAGTTTTCTAACTGTACCTAAACAAATCAAATGCTTATAGTCCAAGACAACACCAGATATCATATTGAAATTATGTAATTTTTCTGAAAGAGATGTACCAACATGATATTTTTCATTAACCTTTTGTCGAAATCCTGCATCAGTTCTTCTCAGCAACTTGTCCATATCAGCAAAACATATTCTATTTTCACGAAATTGTCCTTTTATATGACATTTTGAACAGCAATAGTAGCCCGTGTGTCCTGTGGTGTAGGTGACGAAACTTTTGGCTGGTGCATCACAAATGAATGCTCTCATTCTGAAATGATATAAGTGATCATTATAAAGAACACCACTATCAATTAAACTGACAGCTTCATTTATGAACTCACCCAAAAATTAATTGGCATCCTTTGGCTTTTCGAAACCATGATATATACCAATAATTCCTACTTCTTTTGGGTTCAAATACAAATTAAGTGTGGGATAAATCTGGTTACCAGAACTTTGTGCCAATGGTAACCCATCTATGTCAACACATATTTCTACATTACTGAAATTTTTACCATCAATTTTGTGCAATAATTTTCATGACAGATTTTTCCAAAGCAAAATAATTTTTATTCAAGAATCAATTTATTTATTGTTTTATATTATTTAGTTGGGGTGATTAAAAAATTGAATAAACTTTTTTTACATTTAACCATTAATTTATGATTATTTGATCCAATTTTTTTGATTATAAGATGAAATTACCTTAGGAATAACAGCGTTATTTTTTTTGAGAAAGTTCAAATTAAAAAAAAATTGCGACCTCGATGTTGGATTAAAATTTAATTTTGGTGTAGATTCTAAAAATTTTAAGTCTGTTCGACTTTCAAAATTTTACATGATCTGAGTTTAAACCGGTGTGAGCCAGGTTGGTTTTTATCTTTAATAAGTTAAAATATTTCAGTATGAAAGGATCAAATATTTTATTAATTATTTTAAGATTGAATTTGATTATTATTTCGGCAGATTAGTGCAATAGATTAAGAATCTCTATATGTATTTTTTACAAATAATAATTATATTTAAAGATATATTTTTAATTATATTATTAAGAATTTTTTTATTACTTTGTGTTTCAGTAGGGATTGCGTTTTTAACTTTAATAGAGCGGAAAGTACTAAAAATTACGTCATTCGACCTTGAGATGGGCGAGGCGCATTCTTGGTAATGCATCTTCATGTGTACAAATAATCTTGTTCAGAGTGCACATGTCACCACCAACTAATAATGAGCAATATGTGGGATCTAGTCAGTGGGAAGGGGGGGGGGGGTAATTAGAATTTGCATACACGGTAAAGATATCCTTCATGGAATATATGAAGAATAGATTACATACACGGTAAAGAATGGGATTAGGCATAAGCATGTGTACCACATTGCATAGAGTACACATGTCTACACACTTCACGAAGTCCCAGCCACGAATGAATACCCGAACTGCTCTCTGAAAGCTCATCGAATCGGAGAGTGAAGGGGTTGTACGCCAGACAGTCGCGAGTGGCCCCTACCAACGATGTGTGCGCAACTACTGCACAGATTGTAGTGGGAGGCGGCTC
Organism: Zygogramma bicolorata; assembly: GCA_032362365.1. NCBI lineage: Eukaryota > Metazoa > Arthropoda > Insecta > Coleoptera > Chrysomelidae > Zygogramma > Zygogramma bicolorata. Next base: position 4,612 of record JAVJAQ010002175.1, on the reverse strand, counting down.
GCTATCCATTATATAAGAAATGCGAATTTTCAATAAGTGTCAATATCTGCTGTGAACTGAACCATCCAATGCATTGTATGTTAGAAATGTATCATGCAAAATGAGTGCATATACTTTGGTGTTGTCTGGAAACTTGGTCTTCCTGGTTTCAAATTCAACCTTTATATCGATAGTTGAGGATTTTGTGGCATTCGGTTGATGTGAACAATCGATTATGAAGAGTGGATTGCTTCGAAACTGTCCAATATCCATTAGAGGTTCACTCATATCTTTATCAAAATAACTACGTTGAAAGTTCTCATGAGCATAGTGTTATGGTGTTATGGCATCGCTCCTTGTCATCTGAATCAATAGGGGTTAAGATTCATTCTCGATGTTATTCATTGTCTGATGTATCAGTTTATTCGAAAGGGATTATTATTCATTAATAAAAGTGTCTTCGAACACATCAGTCGTTTCCTTACGAGTTTTTTCAGTTTTGTGCGATAGTGCCTTTGAGTCTCCTTCATATTTTAACATCAGAAGTGGGATTCAGTAACTTCACGTGTCTTTAATTGTGTATTGTGCAACGGAAATCCAAAATGAGTGAGGACGAAAAAAACCTCTACCAGGATCTTCTAGAGAAAAACATCGAGCAGAAAATAACTGAAGCACTAAAAAAAAGGTTCTGCCAACGTGTGCCCGATTCAGAGATGATGGATAGTGGAAGTGAATCTGGATCTTGCTCATCGACGACCCGAGGCGACATTATTCCAGCATTCGAACCTGATGAGAAGACTTCAACTGTTACAGGGTGGTTACAAAAGTTTGATCAACTTGGAGGAGTTCACAACTGGACCGAATATCAGAAGTCTATATTTATGCAGCAAAAGTTGAGAGGGTCAGCAAGAAACTGGTTCAATCGTTTGGACGATTACAGAAAAACTTGGGCAGAATGGAATACTGCCCTATTTCGAGCATTCCCCAGATGCGTCGATTATGCAACTGTTTTAGAGGAATTGGTGGCTCGTAAGAAAAAGTAAGGAAATGCCAAGTTAACAAAATCGGATTTTGATTTGTTAGAGAAGATTACTTTGGAAGACAGTGAAGTACGTCCCAAGATTATCGTCAGCGAAGACATCACTATACTCCCTCGTTCTACGACAATTGTACCAACTGAAATTATCAACATCCACGAAGATGAAGAAATATTTATGAAGAGTAGGCATTTTCACCTGGGAAAATGTTTGTTTAGTATTCCTGGAATTGTAATTAGAGGTCCAAGCTGTATGGTACCGGTTTCTAACATGAGTGACGAGGAAATGGTCTGGAAAGAGGGTAAATTAATTGGCAGGGGAAGTAGATGTACCAACTTCATTACTATGGGAAGGCCCAGGGTAAGTCTATTGAAAAAGAATGTGGTTTCTAGAGAATTCAAAATGGATCAGGTAGATGTTGATGATAAATTGGATTCTGAGTCAAAAAATGAGTTATTGGGTATTTTGAATGAGGGGCAGCATTGTTTTGCTAACAGTTCGGCACAGTTAGAATCAGCTAAGGATTGTGAACTTGAAATTAAACTGATAAATGAGTCTAAACCTGTCTGTTATCGCCCTTATAGATTGTCATTGAAAGAAAGAGAAGTAGTCAGAGGGAAAATTGAGCTCGAAGCAGAGATAATGTGTAGATTATAGGGCTTTGAACAAAGTTACAATTAGAGATGCTTACCCGATGCCAAACATAGGGGAGCAATTGAATTTATTAGGAGGCAAGTTTTATCTTTCTAGCTTAGATTGTAACCAGGGGTTTCACCAAATAGCTGTAGCTGCAAACTCCATTCCAAAAACAGCTTTCGTCACTCCTGATGGTCACTATGAATATCTGAAAATGCCATTTGGCCTAACCAATGCACCGTCTGTATTTAAAAGGGCTTTGAATAATACTTTAGGCAATTTACGTCATCATCAAGTTTTAGTTTACATGGATGATTTACTGATTTCGTCAAGTTCCATTGACGAAGGTTTAGATTTACTAAAAATGGTTCTCAAAATTCTGTGCGAAGCTGGATTCAGATTGAATCTGAGAAAATGTTCATTTCTGAAAAATCAAGTACATTTTCTTGGCCATGAAATCGGTCCAGACGGTATCTTGCCTGGGTCAGTTAGGGTTGAGGCGGTTGAAAATTTCAAAACACCTTCAAATGCTCATGAAGTTAGACAGTTTCTAGGTTTGGCAGGGTATTTTCGTAAATTTATTCAAAATTTCGCCATAAAGGCACTACCACTCACAAAATTGACTAGAAAAAACGGTCCATTTGAATGGGGCCAACCCCAAATTTCAGCTTTCTCAGAACTCAAAAAAAAACCTTTCGACATCAAAACCGATTTTGGTGTCTTATGATCCTGATTTGACAATAGAAATACATACAGACGCTAGTTCGAAGAGTTTTGGCGGGATATTTCTACAAGTTCAATAAGACGAGCGCTTGAGACCTGTTGCCTATTTCAGTTGGTTGCTTTCCCCGCCGAACAAGTCTACCATAGCTACGAACTGGAAACTCTTGCAGTTGTCGAGACGCTGAAGCGGTTTCGAATATATTTGATTGGGTGTCATTTTATAATTGTGACCGACTGTTCTGCTGTCCGTTATGCATTTTCAAAACGTGATCTAGTGCCACGAATTGCTAGATGGTGGTTGTCGGTACAGGATTTCGATTTCGAAATTGAACACAAGCCAGGAACTAACATGAAGCATGTCGATGCTCTCAGTATAAACCCAGTAAATATTTTACAGATCACTGTTGAAGATTGGTTTCTCGCTATTCAGTTACAGGACGATAGTTTGCAAATTATCGTGTAACAAATTAAGAATAGCTCTGACAAAAATCTGATCAAGGAATTCTCATATAAAAATAATCGATTGTATAAAAAAACATTATATGGAGAAAGACTAGCCATACGAAAATTTGCAAAATTTCAATTACTTCGAAAATATCATGACGAAATAGGTCACCCAGGTCCTGAGCGTTGTCTAAAACTCATTAAAGATCAGTTTTGGTTTGCAAAAAGGACGCGTTTCGTCAACAAATATGTACATTCTTGTCTAGATTCTGGGTTTGGCAAGGGTAACTATGGCAAAGCTGAAGGTGAACTACATCGAATTCCGAAACCTAATATGCCCATGCACACTGTTCACATCGATCATATCGGACCATTTCCTGAGAGCCGGAGTAGTTTTACATAAATTTAAACTGTAGTAGATTCATTTACGAGATATGTGGTGGCAAGGCCATCTCGGACTTTAGGTTCAACGGGGTGTATCAGAAATTTGCGTCAAATTTTTGGAGAATTTCTTGGATATCCAAAATGTATAATTTATGACAATGGTATGGCGTTCACAAGCAGATATTTTAGAGAGTTTGTAGACAGCAAGCAAATTAAACACATTCGAACGGCCACCGCCACTCCTGGGGCTAACGGCCAGGTTGAAAGATTTCACAGAACATTGTTGGATGCAATGAAAACCGTGTGTAGTGATTGAGATAGGTGCTGGGACCAATGATAGGTACAAAATACGAAGTATAAAGGGTATGAAGGGGATATAAACATTTTGGAACGTTGGTAGCAGCTGATACCCTATACTCCGTATTTTGGACCTATTATTGTCGTCCCAGCACCTATCTCCATCACTACACACGGTTTTCATTGCATCCAACAATGTTCTGTGAAATCTTTCAACCTGGCCGTTAGCCCCAGGAGTGGCGGTGGCCGTTCGAATGTGTTTAATTTGCTTGCTGTCTACAAACTCTCTAAAATATCTGCTTGTGAACGCCATACCATTGTCAGAAATTATACATTTTGGATATCCAAGAAATTCTCCAAAAATTTGTCGCAAATTTCTGATACACTCCGTTGAACCTAAAGTCCGAGATGGCCTTGCCACCACAAATTTCGTAAATGAATCTACTACAGTTAAAATGTACGTAAAACTACTCCGGCTCTTAGGAAATGGTCCGATATGATCGATGTGAACAGTGTGCATGGGCATATTAGGTTTCGGAATTGGATGTAGTTCACCTTCAGCTTTGCCATAGTTACCCTTGCCAAACCCACAATCTAGACAAGAATGTACATATTTGTTGACGAAACGCGACATTTTTGCAAACCAAAACTGATCTTTAATAAGTTTTAGACAACGCTCAGGACCCGGATGACCTATTTCGTCATGATATTTTCGAAGTAATTGAAATTTTGCAAATTTTCGTATGACTAGTCTTTCTCCATATAATGTTTTTTTATACAATCGATTATTTTTATATGAGAATTCCTTGGTCAGATTTTTGTCAGAGCTATTCTTAATTTGTTACACGATAATTTGCAAACTATCGTCCTGTAACTGAATAGCGAGAAACCAATCTTCAACAGTGATCTGTAAAATATTTACTGGGTTTCTACTGAGAGCATCGACATGCTTCATGTTAGTTCCTGGCTTGTGTTCAATTTCGAAATCGAAATCCTGTACCGACAACCACCATCTAGCAATTCGTGGCACTAGATCACGTTTTGAAAATGCATAACGGACAGCAGAACAGTCGGTCACAATTATAAAATGACACCCAATCAAATATATTCGA